>JAQZBX010079214.1:0-14011 GCA_029593785.1 Cabassous unicinctus | reverse complement strand
ATCAAACAATATGTTACACAATATATTTAGTTCATAGTAATGCATTCATACAGTATTTGTCCTTTTGTGTCTGGCTTGCTTCACTCAGCATAATGTCCTCCAGATTCATCCATGTTGCCATATGCTTTACGACTTCATTTCTTCTTACAGCTGCATAATATTCCATCGTGTGAATAGACCACAGTTTTTTTATCCATTCGTCTGTTGATGGACACCTGGGTTGCTTCCAGCTTTTGGCAATGGTGAATAATGTTGCTATGAACATCGGTGTGCAGATGTCTGTTCTTGTCACTGTTCTCAGTTCTTCTGGGTATATACCCAGTAGTGGTATTGCAGGGTCACATGGCAAGTCTATATTCAACTTCTTTAGGAACTGCCAACAGGCCTCCATAGTGGTTGTACCATTTTGCATTCCCACCAACAGTGTAGAAGTGTTCCTATCTCTCCACATCCTCTCCAATCTTCATTTTTTATTATTATTAACTTTTTCCTTTCAGCCCTTTCTTTACTCTTTCTCTCTCTCCTTATAATTCTGGCCTTCTAAATCATTATATATATTTTCCTCTATTTGGTTTCCAAGTCCATTGTAGGTACTCCACTTTTTTTCCTATTACTCTACACTGCCTATATTAGTTAAATATTCATTTCACAAAGTGTTATATGGTCCCTCTTCTTATTTTTATCAATATTACTATTATCCTTCTTCTTTTCTCACATCTTTCAATTCTTCTGGCCTTAATCTTTTGCATTCAAGGGAAAATAGAAAGAAGCTAGGAAAGGAAAGAAGAAGAACAAAGTGTCAAAGAGAAATCTTAACACACACACAGAACCACCAGCTAAATAACACTGTAGAGCAGAGAGAGAAGCTAATCAACTGAATAAACCCATTAGATAAAATGATGACTAGAGGGCAGCAAAAAATTACGAACCACACTGAGAAACAGGAAGACATGGACCAGTCCAATGAACAAATTAAAAACCAGGGAGAGATGCAGGACATCAAAAAACTAATCAAAGCTTTTCAAACAATACCATGGACTAACTTAATGAAGTGAAGGAAGATATTTAAGATATAAGAAGAAACTGGGAGAACATACTGAAGAAATTGTAAATATACATAAAATGATAATGAATATGATGGTGATGAATGGCAAAATCCAAAAAAATCTAAATGACATTGGATTCAAATAACAGCAGATTTGAACAGGCAGAAGAAAGAATTAGTGATGTGGAAGACAATACATCTGAAATCAAACAGATAGTAGAACAGTTAGATAAAAAGACAGAAAAAATCCAGCAGAGATTTAACCGACAACACAAAATGCACAAACATATGCATTATCAGCATCCCAGAAGCGGAAGAGAAGGGAAAGGGAACAGAAGGAGTGTTGAAGGAAATAATGGCTGAAAATTTCCCAACCCTATTGAAAGAGATGGATGTACATGTCCAGGATGCACAGTGCACCCCAAACAGTTTAAATCCTAAAAGCCTAACTCCAAGACAAATACTTGTCAAAATGTCCAATGCTCAAGACAAAGAGAAAATACTCAAGGCAGCAAAAGAAAAGAAAACCATCACATAAAAGGGAAGCACAATGTGATTAAGTACTGATTTCTCATCTGAACCCATGGAGCCAAGAAGACAGTGGTGTGACATAGACAGAGTAGTAAAAGAAAAAAAACTTCCAGGAATGAATTCTCTATCCAGCAAACCTGTCATTCAAAAATGATGGAGAGATCAAAATATTCATAGATAAACAGAAATTAAGACAGTATACCAATAAGAAACCTGCACTTCAAGAAATACTAAAGGAAGCTCTACAAGTTGAAAGGAAAAAACAGGAGAGAGAGAGTTGGAGGAGAGTGTAAGAACAACAAAAAAGACAAAAAAGAAATGAAAACAACATATGACGTATGTTAACCTAAAGAAAATATGGCTGATGTAAGAAATTTGTTGCGAATAATAACACTGAATGTTAATGAATTAAACTCACCAGTCAAGAGATACAGATTGGCAGAATGGATAAGGAAATATGATCCATTGATATGCTGTTTACAAGAAACCCAACTTTGACCCAGGGATTCAAGGATGCTAAAAGTAAATGGCTGGAAAACAATTTTGCAAGCAAACAATAGCCCAAAAAGGGCAGGAGTAGCTATTCTAATATCAGAGAAAATAGACTTTAAATGCAAAAGTATTATAAGAGACAAAGGTGGACACTATATATTAATAAAAGGGATAATCTCTCAAGAAGAAAAAACAATCATAAACATTCATGCACCTAATCGGGGTACCTCAAAATACATGAGGCAAACTCGGGAAAAATGAAGTGGAGAAATAAAAGCCTCTACAATTATAGTGGGGGACTTTAATACGCAATTATCACCATTAGATGGAATATCAAGACAGAGAATCAATAAAGAACCAAAGACTCTGCATAATACATTAGAGGACCTGGACCTAATAGACATATACAGAACACTACACCCAAATACAGATGGAATTATATTCTTCTCAAGTGCACATGGAAAATACTCCAAGATAGACCACATGCTAGGCCACAGAACAACTCTCAATGAATTAAGAAAGATTGAGATTACATAAAGCAATTTCTCTGACCACAATGGAATAAAATGGGAAATCACTAAGGGTCAGAGAAACAAATTAGGCACAACGATATGGAAGTTAAACAACACAATCTTAGACAAACAGTGGGTCAAGGAGGAAATCTCAAAAGAAATCAGTAACTACCTTGAAATTAATGAAAATTACAATAAAACATGTCAAAACCTATGGGATGCAGCCAAAGATGTCCTGAGAGGGAAATTCATAGCCATAAATACATATATTAGAAAAGAAGAAACAGCTAAAATTGAAGACTTAACTGCACACTTGGAGGAATTGGAAAAACAACAAAAAACTAACCCCCAAAGGAAGTAGAAAGAAGGAAATAACAAAATTAGAGCAGAACTAAATGAAACAGAGAATAAGAAAGCACTAGAAAAACTAAACAAAACCAAAAGCTGGTTCTTCGAGAAAACCAATAAAATTGACAAACCCTTAGTCAGACTAACAAATAAAAAGAGAGAACAGATGCAAATACACAAAATAAGGAATGAGCAAGGGGATATCACTACTGAACCCACAGAAATAAAGAGTATCATAAGAGGATACTTTGAAAATTATATTCCAACAAGAATGATAATTTAGAGGAAATGGACAAATCTCTAGAAAATCACAAATAGCCTACATTGAAGAAAGAAAAAATTGATGAACTCAGCAGTCCAATTACAAGTAAAGTGATAGAGTCAGTTATTAAAAACCTCCCAGCTATGACGAGCCCAAGACCAGAGAGTTTCACAGCTGAATTCCACCAAACATTCCAGAAAGAGCTAGCACCAATCCTGCTTAAGGTTTTCCAAAAAAAAGAAGTAGAAGGAATATTGCCTAATTCATTCCATGATGCCAACATTACCCAAATAAGAAAGCCAAACGAAGATGCCACAAGAATGGAAAATTACAGAACAATTATTTTCATGAATGTAGATGCTAAAATCCTCAACAAAATACTTGCTAATCACATTCAACAACATAGCAAAAGAATTATACACCATGACCAAGTGGGTTTCATCCCGGTATGAAAGGATGGTTCAATATAAGAAAATCAATAAATGTATTATATCAAATTATATATTTGATTATTCATTATATCATTATATCAAATGAACATTATATCATTATATATCATTATCAAATTTCAAATGAAAGTGCAGGAGTGGGAATCATTATCAAATGAACATTATATCAAATGAACAGATTGAAAGAAAATGTCATATGATCATCTCTATAGATGCAGAAAAAGCACTTGACAAAATACAGCATCGTTTCCTAATAAAAACACTGCAGAAGATAGGAATAGAAAGTTTCTGAACATGATAAAGGATATATATGAAAAACCTAAAGTTAACAACATCTTTAATGGTGAATCCCTAAGAGCCTTCCCTCTGAGTTCAGGAACAAGACAAGGATGCACACTGTCACCACTCCTATTTAACATTGTCTTAGAAGTAGTTCCTCAAGCACTGAGGCAAGAAAAGGATATTAATGGCATCCAACTTGGAAAAGAAGAAGTAAAAATTTCATTATTTGCAGACGACATGATCCTATACATAGAAAGCCCTGAGAAATCTACAACAAAGCTTCTTGAATTTATAAAGGAGTTCAGTAATATTGCAGGCTATAAGATCAATGCTTAAAAAATCAGTAGCATTTCTGTACACCAATAATGAGCAATCTGAGGAGGAAATCAAGAAAAGAATACCATTCACAATAGTAATTAAAATAATCAAATAACTAGGAATAAATTGAACTAAAGATGCAAAGGACTTATGTGCAGAAAACTATACAACACTGTTAAAGGAAATCAAAGAAGACTTAAATGAATGGAAGAATATTCCCTGTTCATGGATAGGAATAATAAACTTCATCAGGATATCTATCCTACCCAAACTAATCTACAGATTTAATGCAATGCCAAAAAAAAAATCAATGCTGTATTTTTTAATGAACTGGAAAAGTTAACTACAAAATATATGTGGACAGGTAAGAGATCCCGAATCGCCAAACACATATTGAAAAAGAAAAATGAAGTTGGAGGTATCACATTACCTGACTTTAAAACATACTACAAAGCTACAGTGATCAAAACTGCATGGTATTGGCACAAGGGTAGACTTACTGTCTAATGGAACTGAATTGAGAGTTCTGATATAGATCCTCACAAATAGAGTCATCTGATATTCAATAAGGCCACCAAGCCCACTCAGTTTGGAGAAAATGGCGTTTTCAACAAGTGGTGCTTGGAGAACTGGATATCCATATCCAAAAGAATGAGAGAGAGCCACCAACTCACACCTTATACAAAATCAACTCCAGATGGATCAAAGATCTCAATATAAGAGCCAAGACCATAAAAACCTTGGAAGATAGTATAGGGAGACATCTACAGGACATTGTAATAGGAAATGGTTTCATGAACTTCACTTCTAAAGCATGAGCAGCAAAAGAAAAAATAGATAAATGGGATCTCCTCAAAATTAAAAAGTTCTGCACCTCAAAGAACATTATCAAGAAAATAAAAAGGCACCCTACCCAATGGCAGGAATTATTTGGCAGCCATCTATCTGATAGGAGTCTAATATCCTGCATATATAAAGAAATACTATGCCTCAAAAATAAAAAGACAAACAACCCATTTAAAAAATGGTCAAGTGACCTGAAAAGACACTTATCCAAGGAAGAAATACAAATGGCTAAAAAGCACATGAAAAGATGCTCGACATAGATAGCTATTAGGGAAATGCAAATCAAAATTACAATGAGATACCATCTCACTCCCATTAGAATGGTGGCTATTAAAAAAGAGCAGACTATAATTGTTGGAAAGGATGTGGATGAATGGGAGCCCTCATCCACTGCTGATGTCCTTGTGGAACGGTCCAGCCACTGTGGAGAACAGTTTGGCGGTTCCTCAGAGAACTAACAATAGATCTTCTGTATGATCCAGCAATTTCAATGCTTGATATATACCCAGAAGAATTGAAAGCAAACACAGGAACAGATATATGCACACCAATGTTCATAGCAGCATTGTTCACTATTGCCAAAAGTTGGAATCAATCCCGGTGCCCATCAACAGATGAATGGATAACAAAATGTGGTACATTCATACAATGAAATATTACTCCACTGTAAGAAGGAATAAAGTGCTAACACACAGAATAACATGGATGAATCTTGAAGACCTTATGTTGAGTGAAGAATGCCAGGCATTGAAGGATGAACGGTATATGACCTCACTGATTTGAACTGAGGAAAGTAAGCAGTCTCTGAGAACCATTATCTGAATGATAGGTTAACAAGGGAGAGAAAGAGAAGAGAAGGGTGTGAGCCATCATCCATACAGACAAAATCTATGGTAAAGTGATAGTGTATAGCTGCATTTTGAAGGATAGGATAGGTGGGTAGTGATATTACTGTGTTTGGTGGTGCAGTTTCGACAGGAGGGTAGATTTGGAAGGGCAGGTTAGAATACCCAGAATACTGCGGGTAGAGATGGGAGAGGGACCAGGTGAACACAAGACTTGTGGGTATAATGTTGAAAATGCAGGAGTGGGAATGCTTTTATGGTGATATGACAAGGGACTGTCACTGGTTTAGGGTGTTGCTTGGCGGGTCATTCAGGATGGGGCACATCTCAACTAGTCTTCTGGGGAGTGTGTGAGTGTTCATCCTGTGATGATGTGTTGTTTCATTGGGTGTAGACCCACATGGTGAGTGGGAAGGAGATGGATCTCCATTATTGGGGAGACCAATTCACCCATAAACAGACAGGTGGGAGTCTCTTATGATCAAGGGTGGATACTAATAGGGGAGGACAATCAGCGTGTCAAGATCTCTTGTTGCATGTAACTATGAATCTTGCCATACATTGACTCAAGCCAGGGGTGTCATGTGCCCCAGGGGGATGGGGAAGGAGGAACAGAATAGATCAAATGGGGTATTTAGTGGTCAGGGGAAATGTTTTTCACTACCTTATAGTGATGGACACAGGACATGGTAAATACCATCAAAAATTATTAAATTATACGATCTAAAATGTAAACTATACTGTAAACCACTGACAATGTTTAGTAGCTATGTTTCAATATTTGTGTAACAGTCATAACAATGCTACCATCCACATACACAAAGGTTTTAATATGGAGTGAGGAAAGAGCGAGGAGGTTGGTTATATGAGTCTCTAGTATTCTGTGTGTGACTTTGCTGTGACCTAAAATTTCTTTGAAAATTGAATGAAAATTTGGGAGACACTGGGGAGTGACAGGGGGAAGGTGCCATGGTGCATACTGGACACCCAATAATGCACTGATAAAAAGAAAAATGTTTAAAAATTTTTTTCAATTCTTTTGTTTTTTCCCATTTTTGAATATCCCAATCCTTTAATTTTATTTTATTTTTAGTATTTTTTTAAGTTTCCTTGTATTTTATCACTTACATTTTAACTTATCATTATAATTTCATTTTCATATTAATTATATTTGGCTATTATATGTGCTTCATCTTCAAGGAAGGTTTGTATCACAGAAAGGTTACCACGGGGGCAGGAGAGGATGGTCGGTGGGGGGGTGTCAGGGATGGGGGTTTCAGGGGAGGAAGTTCACCTGAATATACATAAAAGGTACATAAAATTGTTCAAATGATCAAGGGGTGGGGCATGGTCAGAGTGGGTGGAGGATCACTCAATAAATGAGAGAATACTGAATTCCCAGCCTGGAGAGCTCTGTCACATTCTCCAAGGGAGCAGCAACAGTCCCCCAAGTGCAGGGTAAGTGGGTTGCAAAGGAGTATGGTCGACTAATGGGTTCTTGTTATTGATGACTAGCCTTATGAATCTTTGCTCTTGTAATTGAAACTTAGCCTATTGTTTTGGGGTGCCTAAGGATTGCCACCTGAGAGCCTCCTTGTTGGTCAAACGTGGCCTCTCTCTAAGCCAAACTCAGCATATGAATGCATTACCTTTCCCCCAGCATGGGACATGACTTCCAGCGATGAGCTTCCCTGGCAACGAGGGATTACTACCAAGTGCCAACTGGCAATATGCCTGGAAAAAGGCCTTTAATAAAATGGGGAAAACGTAAAGACAAATGAGTTCGTATGTCTAAGAGACTTCAAAGTGAGTCAAGAGGTCATCTGAGAGGTAATGCTTACGCACACCTCAGCAGGCTCTCATAGAACACCAAAATGGATATCACCCCAAACAGATGGGCTCCTTATGGCTCTTGAGACACCCATGTCCTATATAAGGGGGGATAGCTCCAGAGATTGATGCTTTATCATTAGGCTATACTTTGGAATCTGTGCTCCTGAGATTGACAGAGTTGGACTCAAATAAGTCCTCCCTGCACATGGTCCATCAGTCCCTTCTATTCAAACCTATATGTGGTGCTGGAGTTTGTAGGTATACTTCCAGAGACGGGAGCCTTTGGCCTACGCATGTGCCAGCCATGCCTGGAATCTTGGTTGAGCTGCAAGTCCCACTCTACAGCTCAATGGACTCATCCAAGACATCTGGTGAGGAGATGATGATGGACAACAGGGAAGGGAGGGAGTCTGCAGCTGCAGGTAGGATAATCCCATCCATCTTATCCATGGGATATAAGCCCCCTCTAACTTGGAGGGAGAGTGGACATCACCATCCCAGACTCCTCAGTATTGGGGGAAGAACTATGGACTAGAGTGGACTTAATTGTATTCTGCTGTAGACATATTGTGATTCAAGCAATGGAAGAAATTACAACATTGATGTGGAGCCAGTGGCCATTGGATGCTTTCAGGGCAGGGAGAGGGAAAAGCAGTTGTAATACAGGGGCTTTTTCGGGACTTGGGAATTATCGTGAGTGACATTACAATGACAGATATAGGCCATTTTACATCAGCATATAACATGCAGAACTGTGTGGGAGAGAGTGTGGTCTACAATGTGAACTATGGTCCATGCTTAGTGGCAAAGTCCCAGGATGTGTATATCCATTGCAGGTAATGTGCCACATTAATGAAAGATCTTTATGTGGGAGGTTGTGGGAGGTGTGGGAGGTGGGGAACATGGGAATCCCTATAATTTTTGTGTAACATTTACATCATCTAAGCAACTTTGAAAACATTAAAAAAAAAAACACCTATCTTCTAATAATTAACAGTAATATGTGGTCTTTAATATTAATACACCCCAATAAAGTAGACTAAGATTTCAATTTCTGATCTGGCTTTTTTATTAGATAATATTGGCTATAAATGCATAGTAAATGATGCATTAAAACTCTCTACCATTGCTTATTACATATGTAGCATATTTGCTCAGTTTTTCTGAAATTTTTTTTTATGGAATATAATGTTATGAGCATGATCTCTGGACTTAACAAATCACAGCAGAATAACAGATCTAGAATTTAAATGGTTTAAATCTGGATAAGTTATTTAACTTTGTGTCCTTTACTCATTCATAAAACATGTAAAATAGGAATATGTATGATATAATAATCACCTGTGGAAAAAGGTGTTAATAAAGGGAGGTATATAAAATAATGTCAAGTTGTTTTTATTATGCAATATATGTGTTCTTATTATATAATATCCAAATGATGATTTATATCAATATTTATTTGGTAATCAAAGAATTTTTTCAGTGATATTTTGTAGACTACTTTTTATTATGAATTTCTAGAATCACAAAACTAAATTTTTGATGCCACATCATTCCTTTTAACAAAAAGTCATTCATGTCAAGTAACACTTTTGATTTCTCAAAAGTGTACGAAGGTTGAATACTTTTATGGGAAGTAGGAATACCACAAATGTGCCTGACTTTATTCTTATGGGCTTGACAGACTGTGAAGAAATCCAGCAGGTCCTCTTTATGCTGTTTGTCCTGATATACCTGACTACTGTTCTTGAGAAAGCAGGGATGATACTGAAAATTCACCTGGATCTCCAGGTTTGCACCCTCATGTATTTTTTCCTCATTCATTTGTCAATCTTTCATTTCAGTTACCCAATAGTCATCACACCTAAAACCTTAGAAAAGTTCTTGACTTCAAACAAATATATTTCATTCATGAATGAATATGAATATATTTCATATATTTTCATGAGCTGCTTTACCCAGATGTACTTTTTTGTCTTCTTGGCTGCCACTGAATAGTTACTCCACTCTTCAATGGCCTATGGCATTCCCTCATTAATGGATCCTACCTGACTTGCTTTACTGACTCGTTAATGTTCTTTGCATGAACAATTTGAATTTCTGCAGATCCAATGCAATCTATCTCTTTTTCTATGACACAACCCCAATTTTAGCCCTATCCTGCACTGACACTCATGACCCTGAAACCAAGATTATCATTCTCACTGGCTCAAATGTAATAGTGTTTCTTATCACAATCTCTGTATCCTATGTATCCATTATTTCTACTATCCTGAAAATTAATTCCACTTCACAAAATGCAAAACCATCTCTACTTGTATCATGGGAAGTGATGAGGTAAGCAAAAACAAAGAATTTGGGCCCAATTGGATGTACTTTCTTGTATCAAATAAATGAAGAAATTATTCCATGCATTTTTGGTTAAATTTGTCATGCAAAATAAATAAAAAAAAACAGCCCATTTATGTAGTTTATTTCCCATTGCATGATTTTACTAAATTAAAATGAGAAGCAGTGTGTAAATTATTTAATTTAAAATGTTTCTAGATGACTTAAAAATGGAATGAGTTAGACTTTCATTTCATCTTGTCTCACAGGGCTTTCTTTCTACACTAGACATTTTGGGCTCTTTCTTGGCAACAAACCTATTCCTGTAGCTCTCCAGGAGCACTTAGGAAAGTTCAACAGATAGTACATCTTGTGTGCCATTAAAAGAGTACAATACCTGTTTCTAGTTTCCTCAAACTGCACAGCCCACCCTCTGCACAGGCCCTTTGCACAGGTGTTCTCCTATTTGGAATACTTTCCTCTCACAAAAATGTGTGACTAACTGTTCCCCACTCTAGTCTTTGATAATAGGCCAACTTTTACTGAGGTCAGTCCTGACCACATTATATCCATTTGTTTTGTCATGCCCTTGCCCCCACATCTCTCACCCACTAGCCTTCATTACATTTTCTATTTTAAATATTTTTCATGTTCACACATGGCTAATGAACAAAACACATGTAATACTTAAATAATCCATCAGTAAAACACTGCCTGCAAGTTTAACTATGAATCATATATATGATCATTCCAAATTTGCAGAACATTTGCAGCTTTCTTTCATAGCATCTATAAGTCATTTATAAAAATTTATTATAATTAATACATAAATTTATTTAAATATTCATGAGCTACATTATCTGACAATAATACACATCTTAAATAATATTCAAAATATAAAAAATGCATCATCTATCAATTCAAAAGTTCAAAATAAATAAAATGAAAAATGGGACAGTGTTATTCTTGGTTAAATAGGAATTAAAATATTTAACTCTAGAATATTTATATAATAAATGTCAATATGAATAATGCATAGAACTGCATGTAAGATTGAGTGGCCATCAGATTAATAATGGAAATATTAAATTCCTGTATTATTAAATAGGAAAAACTAACAGTAATCTGTTATATCTATTTGATACAATAAAACCAATAAATTTAACCTAAAAAGTGGGAAAATTGCTAAAACTAGAATAACCATGAATAAAAAACAAATAAAATTGAATAACCATTATCAAAAAGGGAAGAAAGATAAAGAGCCATTCTTTAACAAGCCAAATAGAGCAAGAATAATACAAATACAGGGGAAACATAATGAGATAGTGTTTCAAGCCATATTGTCATTTAATCCAGAAGTTATTAAAAATCTTTGGTCAGATTTTGGCTTCTACCATGACAGTGTAAGCAGTACAAGAATTCCCCTGCTATTATAAATAACTGTAAACATGAACAAAATGCAGATGAAAAGTGTTTTCAGGCATTGGAAACATACATAAGATAATGGAAATGAGATAATGGAAATGTATTAGAATGAACTAATATTTAACCTGCCTTTCTGTACTGCTTACTAACTCAGGAGTTACACAGTACAAGCAGACTATAAAGGTCTTGCATAGTGGAGTTTCCACCTTTAAAGAAGTTGGAACAAAGAAAATAGGTATCAAAAGGAGATGCCCAAATATAGGTACTAGGTCTCTGTATATAGAGCCTCAGCTGAAGATTGTACTGTATATATGCAGATGGAGAATCAAAAGGTCAAGAAACAAGCAATAGAACTGAGAACAGTATATTCATACTAGAGTTCATGAAGGGGTAGGAGAAACTGAATTAATGGCCCGGCAAGTATGAGAACATATTTGATTAAATCAGGCATGAAGTTGAGACAACAAAACAAAACAAAACAAAACAAAAAACCCACAAAGAACATTTGTAATAAGGACAATACACTGCAGTAAATACCATGCCCTAAGACTGAGGAAAAACTGAAATGGATCATCCTTAACAAAGAATAATATAAAGCCTAAGAGTTTCAAAACCCATTACAGTAAATTATTGCCAGCCAGAACAAACCTCAATGCCCCATATCAAAAGACAGCACAAGTTCCCAACAATGTGTCATTGACAAAGTACAGTATATTATAAAAATAATTAAAACAGCACAACAAAATATGAACCACATCAAAGAAAAAAATTAATAGAAACAGATTTCAAGATGAACTAAAATTTGAATTAGCAGCCAAAGAATTTGAAAGTTTTGAACATATGCTTAATAACTTAAAGAAAAGATGTTACAATGAGAAAATATATAAGAAACAACAGCAGAAAAAATGTAGATTAAATAAATATGAACTGCATAGACATTCTAGAAAAGAAAAGGAAAATATACAATAACGACAACTATGCCTGAAGTAGCCAACAGCAGATTGGAGATTAAGAAAGAGATCAACAGTATACTTTAAACCAGATCATTAAATGATTTTCCAACTAAGGAGTCAAAAGACAAACAACAAAAATAACAGCAAAACTGTTTACATAAAAAGAAAGAGAGCTTAAGCTTAGAGAACATGAAAAAATTGAGCTAAATTTTATAAAATTTCAAGAAAAACATCAACTTACAGATCTAACGTCCAAACAAGATAAATCCTATATGCCAACACCTCCCACTCCCCAAAATACACACATACAGAAGCACATCATAATTAAGCTACAGAAAATGAAATATACAAGAAACACTACAAAACTGCCACGATGGGGATAGGAGAATACATAACTTTGCCAAATGGTGGTTAGAGTGGGAACTTTTAAGGGTGTGGGGAATGGGGATCATATCAGTTATGGCTGACTTCCCAAAAGTTACAATAATACTAGAAGAAAAAATCATTGTGCAAAGTGTGGGAAGGTAAAAAGAAAAATAATTCTATGTCTAGTGAAAATATTTGTGAAACTCACTTGTGGTATGGAGACTTTTAAGATAAAGGAGAGCTCAGAACATTAGTTGCCAAAAGCTCTGCTGTTTAAGAATTTTTTTTTCTCCATTCAAAAGAAAAAGATATCAGAGGAGAAATTGAATCTAGAAAAATAAAGAGTGCAAAAATGTGAAATATGTGATTTTTTTGTAAAATCAACTGTACATCAAAATAATACCACTGTAAAAATAAAAACAAAAACAATGAAAAACAGTAGTAACATTGTGTTTTCAGGACTGTAAAACATACAGAAGTAAAGTATATGGAAACAAAGGCTGATATGAAAAGGAGTAGATGAAATTAGAAATTGTTAAGGTTCTTACATTTTATATGAAGAAGTATAATAGATTATTTTTTTTAACTAGAAAAGTAGTAGTTTATAGAAAAAGCATGCAGGAAGTAGAGAGATCCCTTATATCCCCTCACAAGCACAGTTACCTCTATTGTTAACACTTTGCATCAGCTGATGCTTTTGTTACAATTTTTGAAACAATATTATTATAAATAAACTGTTAATTAACTGTCATCCATAGATTGCTTTAGGACACACTGTAGTGTTGTACAGTTGCATGGCTTTTAAAAAATTTTATCTGTAATTTATATACAACTTAAAAGTTTGCATTTTAACCATGTGCAAATATAGAATTCATTGGTGTTAATATTCACTTTGTACTAACATGACCACCATCCATTAACAAAAGTTCTTTTCCAGCTTAAAGTGAAATTTTGAGTTGGCAAAGCATTAATTCCCCACTCCCTACCCCCAACCTTGGCCCTGGTATCTTGTTTCTGACTTTATGAACTTGCACTCATAATTCATACTTATTTCTTAGTGACATCATACACTATTTGTCCTTTTGGATTTTGCTTCTTCACTCAAAATTATGTCTTTAAGTTCTTGCATGGTCTTGCTTGTATGATAACCTTATTTCTTTTCTTTTCTTTTTTTTT
>JAQZBX010079213.1:0-14010 GCA_029593785.1 Cabassous unicinctus | reverse complement strand
AAGGGCAAAATCAAGTTACATAAACAACTAAAAAGCTAAATGCAAGGTGACAGAGATGTGAATATGGCAGAGACACACAAAGTACTCAAAGTACACAGGATGCAGCTTTAAGAAACAGTAATCAGAATGGGGAGTTATTTAATGGGCAGAGTTTCTGTCTGGGGTGATGAAAAAGCTTTGGTAATAGTTGGTGGTGATGGTAGCACACATGGTAAATAATTAATGCTGCTGAGTGGTACACTTAAAAATGGTTAAAATGGCAAATTTTATGTTATATACATTACCACAATAACATTTAAAAAAAAAAGAAAAGAAAAAGAAACGGGATCAGATGCCAAGGGAATAAATGGTACTACCAGATGTGCTGGGCTAATCAGCACATTTCAAAGACAGAGATATTGCCCTACCAGACTTATTTCAGCAATAGGGCTATGGTAAAGCTGTTGTGAAACCAAACTCACCAATTAACTTTGCTCTACCCTGTGCTCCAGCCACTATTACTTGGGCATATACCACAAATCACACCAAGTGTTCACAGAAAACACAGTACAGTCTCACCTGTAATAGGTCAATTCCCAGAAGCAGTTTGATGAGACTCTTAGAGTAAGGTGTGCCCATGCTATAAAAAAAAAAAAAGTGTTTTTTTTCCTATTTTGTTTTCCTTGTTTTAATGTTTCTATCTCCCTTTCTCCACAATATTGGTTAAGCATATATTCCTTAAAAAGAAACTATTCCGTCAGATGAGAAATACAGAACATGAAAAAATGGCTTTTAAACAAGAGAGAGGTAGAGGATTGAAATTCTATCAGAATGGTTGAGAGATATTCTAGAAAACACTCTGGTTCTCAGCCTCATAACCACAATCCTAATAGTTTTAAGGTTAAATATAAACTCTGAAGAGTAGAGAACTACCTATCTCTCAATCATGAAATTTCCAAAGAATTGCATTCTACCCCCTCCCCACACCATTACCATCAATCCAGCAGTTAACAGACTGAATATCAGCACAGCTCTATGGCTCCTCTCCATACCTGGCTTCCTCATCCTGCAGCCGTTCACAAGACAAAAGGCAGTTCCTAAAACAGTCTTGGTCTTCAATGTAAGACTCCAGGCCACTAATAAATTCTTCTATTATCTTAATAAGGAGATTTTTTTAAAAAAGAGGTCAGGGGAGAATAAAATATTTAGTTTAACACTAGCAGTTAGTTAGCTAAAAATTGTTCTATCTCACTCAACACTATGCCAGTGTCTTTATTTATTTATTTTTTAAAGATTTATTTATTTACTTTATCCATTTTAAACCCCCCCTTCCCCATTTGCTGTTTTTTGTGTCCATTCGCTGGGCTATTCTCTGTGTCTGTTTCCTGCCATCTCTTCTCATCCTTCTCCTCCAGTCTTCACCAGGATTCGATCCTGGAGAACTCTGATGTAGGAGAGAGGTGTTCTGCCACCTGCGCCACCTCGGTTCCTGGTTTTCGGAGCATCTCGTCTTGACTCTCCCCTGTGTCTCTCTCCTGTTACGTCATCATCTTGCTGCATGGCTCCCGGGGCCTGGCGGCTCACCGGCACACAGAGCCTGGCTGCCCATGCACCTTCTATATATATTTTTTTATTTTACCGGGAGGTCCCGGGGATCGAACCCAGGTCCCTCCATATGGCAGAAGGACGCCCAACCATTTGAGCCACATCCGCCCCCTGCCAGTGTCTTTAAATTCCCAATTACAGAGTGCTGCTGGAAAAAGCAAAAGTACCAGGGAGAAAATACATACTTTGGGATAAGAAGGATGTTTCCTCAGCGTCTGAAAGAGCTTCTTTTGAAAAACTATTTGATCCACCGCTATGAGGAAAGAAGAACTGGTGGTCACCAGAGGCTTTAATGTCTCCTACCATAGTTTCCCTTCCCTTAGGGCCTAAGTTTCTCGTCTGATGAAACCAATACAATGTTTTCAACCTAATAGCAGAATCGAATCTTTTAAACCCACAGAAAAGAAACTTAGCTTTGATAGAGGATAGCCACAAAGTATTCTGAAAAAGACCCCCCATAACCTTAACAGGATGGAATACTCTATGCTCCAAAAAAGGGTCTTATTTGGTTTTCTAAATTTTCTTCAGAAATTATTCTGATACAGATCTAATTGCTTTCTGGGTATTAATTTATTTTTTCACAAGAAAGCCCAAAGGAATACTAATACATAACATTTTTTCTAAAGAAGGATTAAAGGTACTTTATGTGACCTGCATTAATCAGAACTCGAAAAACTAAAACAATATTTCCTAAAAAGCAATTCCATCCTGGTCTCAAGATGGATAGTACTTATTTCTAATCTTCACTGCCTCTCTAATCCGTGATTCAGTTCTGAACCTTTTCACTAAGCCCAGAGAACAGATTTAGATTAAAATATTACCTAATTTTGGTAATGGAAAGTGGTGGTGATAGCACCACATTGTAATACCACTGAATTTTATACTTGAAAGTGATTAAAATGGAAAATTTTATATTTTACCACAATAAAATAATTTTTAAAAAATACATTACCTAGTTGATTCTGACTCTCTCCTGTTTTAAGAATAATTCCTGATGTCTTAAGAAGCTCTACAAAAACACTGTCATTTTCTTCAACTTCATTATGAACACGAGATTTCTTTGTCTTTTTGGAAAGTGGTTGCTTCTTGGCTTCTGAAAAGACAAATTTTCCTAGAATGTGACAATAGTAAAGCAAGGATTAAAATTTAACACCAAGAATAATAAGCCTAAGAAAACTGAGGCTACTACAGTGAAATAAATGATTTCTAATAGTAGTCAGCAATAGTGTCTTCTGAATGAGTGAATGAATGAAAGAATGAAACCATCAATATATAGAATTATTTTCACCTAGTAAGTTTGCATTTGAAGAATTTAAAATGTGCCACAAACCACAAGGATAATAACCATGGAGATGTTTTCCACCCAAATTCTAAAACAATCAGTGTCTTGGAAGCTGTTGTCTGAAAACCACTGCTTCAGAATCCTGGGGAGCTTGTTAAAATGCATATTCCCAGGCCACATCTCAGAGCTACTGAATCAAAATCTCTGGGATAGGGCTTGGGAGTCTAAATTTTTAACAAGTTCTCCAGGTAATAACACTGATATATACCATGATTTGAGAACTGGTAAACTGGATACAAGTGTAGGAAGAATGAGACAGATTCTCCTACATCATATCTGTTAGTACAAAACCCAGATTTGTTTCATCCAAAGGCTTTCAACAATAAGTGATAAAATACAATAAAAAAACAAATAGGGACCTGAAGTCAAATATAAAATCTACTCTTCTCCATTAATGATGTAATTCTCTTTTCCCTTCTCCAATTCTTCTCCCACTCCCTAATAAAGTCTTAAGCAGAATGAGACAATAGACCACTGTCTTCATTAAAAAAAAAAAAAAAAAAAAAATTTTTTTTCACAGCCAGATCAAAAGATCTAATTTACCGATCATTGTCCCAGAGAACCCAAGTCCCTTCCAATAAATTTAATTCAGAAGTCTCTTCCCTTTTGGAGAACAGTATTTCCAAAGTATGACATTTATTTATAATGACTTCCTAATTTATTTCTCTTCACTTTAAAATTTCTACCAATTTCTCTATGTTCTACAATATCTTTAGAAATAGATTTGTTAGAGGCTCAGTATTTCCTTCTCTAAATCAAGCCTATTCCAAATATGGTTTTGGTCTAGAAATTTTAATCATTCTGAAAGCTGTACAAGAGTTAACAAATATTTCCATCAATATCAGTTGTATTTGACTAAGAGCCAGACTCATATTCTTATTAGAACCTAATAAGAATTAACTCTTCAATAAACAAGTTAGAACTGCCTTAAAAGAGTACATGAGTGCAATGGATGGAAAGGACTATCAACCCCTTCTCCTTTGAACTATAAGGGCCCTTGTCAACAAACTACATTTTCATATGATCACCAAGTTTGCCTGGTTTCTTTGCCTTTGGTATGCTGGCTTTTACAGGATGTCTTTCCTAATATACCATTATATATTATTTATAATTTTTTTTTTTTGAGCAGGAAGGGGGAGCATAAAAATTTTTTAAGGGTAGTGTATTAGTCAGCCAAAGGGGTGCTGATGCAAAATACCAGAAACTGTTTGGTTTTTATAAAGGGTATTTATTTGGGGTAGAAGCCCACAGTTACCAGGCCGCAAAGCATAAGTTACTTCCCTCACCAAAGTCTATGGCCACATGTTGGAGCAAGGCAGCTGCCGACATCTGCCAGGGTTTAGGCTTCTTGGGTTCCTCTCTTCCCGGGGCTCTGTTTCTCTCCGGGCTCAGCGCCTCTGTTTCCTCCACAAGGGCAGCTGTAGACTAGAGGCTCCAGAGACTTTGCCTCTCTCCACAAGGCCAGCTGGAGACTATTAGGCGAATGGCTCATCTCTATCCAGGGACCATCTCTCCTTCCTCATGACCAAGTTCCCCTGTCTGCTCACCTCCCAGGGCTCCAGCATCAAAACTCCAACACCAGAACTCCAACTCAAAAACTCGAACACTGTCCTTTGCCATGTCTTTTATCTTTGAGACCCCACCCACCAAGGGGCGGGGCTCAACACCCTACTGATGTGGCCCAGTCAAAGCCCTAATCATAACTTAATCATGCCCAGATGAACAGACCAGTTTACAAGCATAATCCAATATCTATTTTTGGAATTCATAACTATATCAAACTGCCAAACTGCTACAGGTAGGGACTATCTTTTATCTTTGTGCCCCAACACCTAGATGATGTACAGTAGGTAAGGTCTGTAATACTAATCCCTCTTATGAATGTGGAAACTGACGCTCAGAAAAATTATGGGCATGCCCAAAGTTTTATGTGGAATAAGAGGCAGAAACTCAATCCCAAATCTCCTGATACTAGATTCTGTGTGCTCTATCCAATAAACCTTGATGACTCCCAGCACTTGAAAAGTAGGAAATTTATCTAAGTGCTTCACACAATTTGCTACAGGAAATAAAGCAACAAATGACTGCATACTTACTGGAAGCATCTTCTATCAGGTTCTCTTTATCATCAGATTTTGACAGCCTTCTTTTGGAAACCATTTTGACCAAAAGTCTTCTGTATTTAAATTACTTGCTAGAACAAAATCGGAGAACAGAAGTTACTCTCTAGAAACTAGATAAATTCTGAGAAGCTATAGCTCAAAGAAAACTGTTCTCTCCAAAACCAGAGGGCTTCTAGTCTTTTTGCTAATGCTATCTAAATCCAGGTGCTGAGCAAGGTTCAATTCCTATCTGGTCAATACTCCCTTGATTTCAAGACTTACTTGTTTTCCTAGCTGCCTCTTTAGCCAGACTAATTCCCTGTTGCTGAAGGATAACACTCACAGTTCTTCATCTGATATGAAAGATCCTTCATCAATCTACCTCTTCTTTAACTCATTAATTCAATACTGTAGATTAGGGACTATGCTAGTTGCCAGGACAACAACCGTAAACAAGAAAGATATGATCCCTGCCTTCAGGAATTTTATAATATAGTAATGAATGGTCTCAATGGTGTTGTTTAACTACAGTTGTGTAAGTGCTCTAAAAGAAAAGTGAAGGGTGTTATGAAGGCTTATACAAGAAAATTTAGTCTTAATTAGGGGTAGAAGTGATGAAGAAAAGCAAGGACAATTTCTCAGGTACAATCTCCCTGAAGGTTAGCCAGTAGACAAGGTATGAGAAGAGCAGTCCAGAAAGGGATGAATTCACACTGAAACAAGAAGGAACTTGTAGAGTTAAAAATGAGATTGAGGGGGGCCTGATGTAGCTCAAGTGGTTGAGCACCTGCTTCCCATGTAAAAAACAAATGTGATTAAGAATGGAGCAGGTGGGTGGTGGGATGGGGGCAGGCCCTGAACCACAGGGCTTTCTAGGCTATCTTGTAAGCCAGAACCTTCTCGGTCTTGGTGCCTTTGCACAAGCTGTTTTTTTTCACCTAAAATGCTCTTATCTGCTGCCTTGAAACTTCTATGGATACTTAAATTCTCAGGCAAAAGTCATCTTCCTTCAAAAATCCCTAAGGGAGTTTGCTACTCCAGCCTCCCTGCTCCACAGAATATATATTAAGGCCCTTATCACATCACACTAGATTGTGGGGCTCCTTGAGGTCAGAAACCAAGTTTCATTTATCTCAGTATTCCTAGTGCTCAGCACAGAATCTGGGATAAAGAAAATTTCTGATTCATGCATGGTTTTTCTGTAAGTGTACAACTTTTCTATTTAAAAACAAAAGAAAACTTCTGAGACTATTCACTGAATGTGAATGGCTGGTAGGCAGGTAAAATATTATACTAATAGCTAACATATACCAACAAGTGTGTTAAATGCTTTATACTTAATAATTCACTTTTTCCTCACAAAACTTTTTTTATTATTCTCATAGTTAAGTGGCAGAGCTGAGACTCTAACTCAGGCAGTCTGGTTCCAGCACTCTTATTCACCACCTATAGCACTGGTTATAATAAAGCCTCCAATAACAGGTAACATTTACGATGTGCCGGGCACTGTGCTACGCTTTTTCCGTTGCCTTGTTTAATCTTCACAACCATTATCACCCATTTCGCAGTTGGAAAAACTAATGCTACAAGTTACACGGGCAAGTCTGGTCCTTTTGACTTTACCGCACTTAACCTGCCTGCTGTACATTCTCGCTCCCAGAGAAGCCTAAAAGGCAGGGAGATGGGATCGGCTGCCTGGACCCGGTCAGCAGGGAAGGGCCTGAGGGTAAAAGCCCTTGTCACTTCGGAATTTTAACGACGCGGGGAGGTACCTGAGGGGATTATCCACGAGAAGGCAGACGAAGAAACCTGGGTTCGGGGCCCGGAGCCCCAGAAAGGCCGGGCTCAGCCCGGACCTAGAGACCAAGGGGCAGGGGCGCGGAGGCTGGAGAGACCACGGCCACTGTTCCACTCACCGGCCGGGAGGCGTAGCCGTCTTTAGCTCTCGACTTTCCCGCCAGCCGCGACGCCGCTCTGACGCCATCGAGTCGCGCTGCGTCGTGATGTCAAGTGTGCGCGCCGGAAGTGGGCGGCCGGGCGGCCCAGCTGAGAGCACTGTGCAAGGCCTCCTCTGGGTCCGGCGCCAGCCAAGCTGTGGGGTGTGAGACGGCGCAGAGTCGGACCTAAAAAGAAACCGCCGCACCCAAAGAAGGAGAAGCAGCACGACCCCCGGCCAGGGCTTTCTCTCAGTTAAGATGGCGGGACCAGAGCTGCTGCTTGACTCCAACATCCGCCTCTGGGTGGTCCTGCCCATCGTTATCATCACCTTCTTTGTGGGCATGATCCGCCACTACGTGTCCATCCTGCTGCAGAGCGACAAGAAACTCACTCAGGAGCAAGTATCGGACAGGTCAGCGCCCTCCCTTCTCCGGCCGACCTCACTCCTCCGTGACCTTGGCAAGAAAGTTCAGAGGTTATGTCACTTTGCCTGGGTTTGCATCTCGCCCCTGGCTAGTTACTTTGGCCCAGTTACCCCTCTGTGTTTCACTTTCGTCATTTGTAAAATGGGGATGGTAATAGTATCTGCCTCATAAAAACTTGCGTGGGGATTAAATTAGATGATGTCTGTAAAAAGCCTTTATCACAGGCCCTGGGACTAGTTAAGTGCTCAAAAAATTGTTGCTGTTAATATTGTTAAGCTTGTCGCCAACCCTCGATGGGCTTAAAACTATCCCGTTCCACCCTTTCATTGGGAGGAATGCCTACTGAGCAGTCCGGGTGGATTACTTTTAGTCTTTGTAACATCCAGTCAGGTTAGTGGGATTACCCCTCCCTTTATTTCTTTAAACAAATCAATTTTATTGATACATATTAATAAAGCATACAATCCATGCAAAATGTACAATCAGTAGTATTTGGCATAATCACATATTTGTGTATTCATCACTTCAGTCATTATTTCTATAATAATAAACAAAAAACAGACAAAAAATTCTTTACCTTCAATCTCTTTATACTTCCCCTGCGTACATAGCTGCTCTTTCTGGCTATCTTGCATGTTTATTTCTTTATTTTAATGCAATTTTATTGAGATATATTCACATACCATACAATCTATCCAAAGTGTATAATCAGTGGCTTTTAATAAAATCACAATGTTGTGCATTCATCGCCAAAAAAATTTTAGAACAATTTCATTACTCCAAAAAGAAAAACCTCACTCCCCTTAGCAGCCACCTCTCAATCCCTCTCTTTTTCCACAGCCCTACATAACCACTAATCTAATTTCATCTTTATACATTGATATATATTTACATATTACAGACGGAATCATCCAATAGAATTACCCCTTTTTACCAAACTACTGTGATGGTCAGCTGAGATGCCAAGTGCTTTGCAAACTGCAAAATTACTGTAGAGTTGTGAAGAGTTGTAATTATCATTTCACCTCCTGGAGTGGAAGCAATTTCTTTCTCAGATATTTCATTACCGTATTTATCTGAGGAGACAGGTAGTTTGACATGATTTTAGGTGGTACCTATACATGAACCTTATCCCCTCCCCCTATATTAAGATAAGTAACAATTTTCAGACAATCTTTCTGGAAAAAGGCCATCACAGGTAGGTGTTACTATGTCTTTAACACCTACCTATCACTTTATTAATCTCCCATTTTAACAAGAGGGCAGGCCTCAGGCTCATAACTTTCCACAAGCAACAGTATCTAGCTAAAATTCAAAAACAGTTTGTTTTTATTGTATTTATTTTAACAGTTGTTTTCTATATGTGGCAAGTGTTACTGGTTTCCATTTGCTGATAATAGTTTTTCATTTTTTTAATTAGGAATTGTAGGTTTGCCAGTAACTTAATGATTCCTTTTAAAGCTTAGATAAGTAGAAAAATACTTGACAAAAATATTAAGTTAATAGTGGTAGAAGTGCTAGATGAATAAGACAAAAATCATAACTCTCATTCTCATGGAATGAGAGTGACTGAAGCTTGGGAAGTACTGATTTATCATTTTCAGTTTATGCTGAGAATAATAATTTATTGAATCACTTTTCATAATTTATTTTATTATTGATAAAGCACTTATTAACATTTATTTATTAAGCACTTATTCTGTGCCAATCACTATGGTAAGCACTTATATTCATTAACTTATTTAAAATTCACAGCAGCTCTGAGGTAAGCACTATTGTTCCATTTTACAGAAATTGAGACTTGAAGTGTTCCCATGACTACACCATGGTCAAGCACGGTGACGTTCAGGACTTGAAGCCAAGTCATCTGATTCCCATGTCCCAAGGTTCTTTCCACTACACCACAGTGACTACTTTTATTTTTTTGTGGCATCAGTTTCAGAACGGATCTGAGCCATCCCCTGGACCTAACCTTAAGAAGTCAGTTCACCACAGAAAGGAAGGTGCAAAGTGGAGAGAGCTCAGACATTCAGCATTTATTGACTCCAATAAGTTGTTCTCATTTCATCCTCACAGTAACACTGCGGTAGATATTCCAAAATCCATTTTTACAGGTGAAGAAAAGGAGCCTTTGGTAGCCTTCCCGAAGTAACCAACATGGTAAAATACTGTGTCTATATGTGAACCAAGAATCCTCTTATCCACAATTCCTGCTGTCAAAGGTTCTCTGCCACAATTTTCTGCCCCAGGCTTACTATGTGATTTAGAACAGGGGTTTTGAATGATACCCAAAGCTCCCTTTTCTAACCCAAAATGAAATTCACAGCTGATACAGTCTGCATAGAAATTTTTTTTAAAAAAAAGCAATGAAGTGGAGTGGGTATAGTTCAGTGGTTGAGTGTGTGCTTCACATGTACGAGGTCCCAGGTTCAATCCCCGGTACCTCCTAAAAACAAAGCAAAACAAAACACTACTAAATTTTTTAAAAAGGTAATAAAATGCTCTAGCTGTAACAATCAGGAGAAATCAAAGGAATGTAATCTATAATATGATAATTTGTGTTTTGTAAATGCTTGTCCACACCTGTCTTAGAAGGTATAATGCAGAAGTCATATGCATGTATCTAGATATAAAATCATTATAATTGGGACAAGTTCAATTGTAGGATGATACAGATGTGTTAGGTACTTAAATATCACAGAAAGCAGTGCTATCATGGATGTGATTTTCCTAAATGGTGAAATACTCTTGATAAAATTCTGGAAAAAACAAAATGCAATTTTCCCTATGTTTACTCAGTATTGCATGCCTGGAATTTCAGCATATATAAAAACTATGAGGAAAAAATCAAGTTAAATTAACATTGAGGCTCAGATAATTAAAAACAATTTGGTGGAATATTCAAAAGTAGTGTGTGGGACATGGGACAATTCTTTGTATTTCAAAACTGTCCCCAGTATTAAGGGACACTTAGCATCCCTAACCCCTAACAAATGACAGTTATGTGCTCCTCCTCCTTTCTCCCAATCATTTTGACAATCAAAAAAAGTTCTACAGATTTCCATAAAACCCCCTAGAGGGCAGTACCACCTCCCTGGAGAACCAATGCTTTAGAGAAAACTCAACATCTCTGGTTATAATTGCTCCATCCTTTAAGTGAAGTAGTCGAAGCACATGATTTCCCCAGACCCTGCCAGCTCTGATATGGTGTGGCTCTGCCGGCACCATGTTGCCCTTTGAACATTGGTAGAATGTCCGTGCAGGTGATTCTGAACCTGCCTAAGTCCAAGACAAAAGGTTTTTTTTTTTTCCCCCTTGTAAAATATTCCTCTTAATATATAAATTCCCATTAATCTTCATGATCACAAAGTGGGATGTTTGCTTTCTTAAATTGTTAAGCTTTTACTGTTTCAAAACTTACTAAAAATTTTTCTGAAGTATATTAAACCAAAATAAAAGCGAACTTAAATAAAATACATTAGACCACATTTGATAGAATGTATGTAAAAAGTCGTTGTCAAACTTGAAGAATATACTGACTCTTTGGAAGGTAAAAAAACAATTACAGATTATTAAGCATATGGAACTCAGGTTTAAGAAATACTGACTTTAAAAACTAAAGTTTTCTTCTAAGAGTCTTTTGATGTCAAATTACTACTGCAAAAGAGAAGCTTTATCTTTATAACTAGTATAAGGATTTATTATTGGATATCTGTGATATGAAAACACAAAATTAACAATTTCTTACAGAATTTGCAGACTTCAGAGAATACAGCTATGGCTCTCAGCTTAAACCGAGTGTTTAGTATATATAGGATAATTTAAGCTTGCCTTGATTCAAGGTCTTGAAATGGCTCAGGATCACAAGTCTCAATCCCAGTCTACAAAACTATTCAGTGGTGTAAATATAGGACATTTAGCTGAATTTCTGTTGAGTAAATAACTGGAAAACTCCTACCATGTGCCCTGTACTATGTTGCATGCTGTGGGGTACAAAATAAGGTCAAGACCCTACTCTCAGGAAGTTTCCAGTCCAAGTGATAAAACACATAGGGAAAGTAATAGATACCACTGATCTAGTGCTTAGGATAGTCTAGACGCTCAACCACTTGAGCTACATCCGCTCCCCCTTTTGTTCTTGAGATTAAGCTTAAAGTCCGCTGGAACCCTGTGGCCTTGTATAGCCCGGCTCCTGTCTTCCTCTCAAGCCTCATCTTCCTCCACACTTTGACTAATTCTCTTTCTTCCAGCCATTTGGCCTTTTTTCTTATGTCCTCAGAGACCCAGTGCCTAATCCTGCCACAGGGCTTTTGCCAATGCTCTTCACTCCACCACTTTGCCAAGGTAATTCCTACTCATCCCTAAGATTCCAACTTAATCATACAGCTTCAACAAAGCTTTCTCTGAGACTTTGACCTCCCAGACTCAGTCACATCCCCCAGTTGTACACTCCCGTGACATCATCTATCTCTCCTTCCTTGGATGTAGTTGAATTTTACATTTATTCCTGTGATTATTCGAGCAACATCTTTCTTCCCCACTAGACTTTAGCCTTCCTGAAGTATTTGCTTTTTTTTGGTCACTATTGTTCATATTGCCTAATACAGTACCTGACACTCAGATGCTCAAGAAATTTTTTGTTCAATGAAAGAATAAATCTGTTGTGCAGAATATGAATGGAGGCTTAAGAGAATTTAAGCAACTTGTCTAGGACCACATAGCTAGTAAGTGGCAGAGCCATGATTTTAACTAATTGGTCTAACCCCAGAGCTTAAATTTTTACCCATTATTCTAGACCCAGTGCTTCTTAAACTGCCAGCAGTTGTTGTTGTATATTTGTTTCCAATCTTATCTCAGACCAAGTCCTTTGTAAAATATTTTGATCACACATTTATGTCGTGACAATGCCAAATTACTGTAAAAGTCTCAACACTTACTCTCGATGTCTGTACTCATTTCATCAGAGACCAGCATACTGGTATATCAGCCACACACTTTGTCTAGCTATAGAGTAGCTCCCAGGGAACAGAACATATTACATGTCAGCTCTGTAGGCCTATGGAAACAGTACTCAACTGTACAGTACTAGAGCAGGAAAAAAAGATGAGAGAGAATTCGAGGGCACAGGCATAAGAAAGAGTTTCATGGGAAAAGTAGGGCATGAAGAGGAAGAAATGGTAAAGGAGAGGAGCATAGAGCATCTCCAGAGTACAGAGAAGCGAGAATATGCACAGGGTGGCAAGGGGGCCCTACAGCCCTGACTGCTTAGAACAAGGTGATTTGTATTAAGGAGCAGAGAGAGAGAAAAACAAGCAGATAGTTTTCTTGTGTTTATTTCTATATATAATTTCTTTTTTTCATGTTTCAAAAAGGATTTCCATTAAGTGTTTTTCCCCCATTAAAACAACTTTTGAAAACCTAAAAAAATTAGTATTTTGATCTCTGTTCTATTTGACATTTGTATCTTAGCAACACCCACCTGTTGTATAGCACTCTGTTGTCTTTAGTGATCAAGTATGTTCTTCTAATATCACCAAATTATTTCATTTATAAATTCAGTGAATGTTTATTGAGAGCTTATTAACAGCCTGAAACCTGGGTGGAATTTGTATTTCTTGCCTCTACTCATTTCTCCGAGCATTTTAAGAAGTTCCTTCTTTGATCCTCACCCTTCCCTGCGCCCTCCCACCCCTAAATTTTCTGAGAGTCTCCAACTGCTACTTGTTTCACTCAGAGAAAGTTCCTTCTTGGCACCATTATTGTGTAAGAAAAAGCTGAGCATATTGTCCCAAATGGCCTTCCTTATAAACCTTTATTTGTTCAGAAACACAACCACTTATGAAAAGCACTTTTTTGAAAACCTGGTCATTGGTTTAACTATGTTATATGTATTGGTTTAATGGATACCTGTATTTTGAAAAGTTTTCACCCAGGCCATTGCCAAATAGGCCCTCTCTTGTGTTTAAATAGGTCTTCTACTTATTCTCTCATTTTCTTCTAGTGTTTCACTTTTTTTTAAAATCTCATTGTCTTGGTTGTATTTTTCAGTCAAGTCCTAATTCGAAGCAGAGTCCTCAGGGAAAATGGAAAATACATTCCCAAACAGGTACTCATTTATCTTTCATTAAAAGCTCCACGATTCACTGTTGAGGTTAGCAGATATCTAAATGTTTTATAAGGGGACTCTTTGGGAGAAGCTGAAGGTTGGCAACTCAGTAATTAAGTTGTGGCCCGCTGGTGTTTGCTGTCATTGTGACCTTACCCTTCTTAGGAAATTGTTCTTAAATGTGACTCAGCTAAAGTGTCAAGTCATCTGCCAAGTAGGCTGACAGTTCTGAGTGCAATAGCATATTCCAAGGGCCTTCTGACTAAACCTCTGGGGAATAATTTGACAATTTGCTATGCCACAGTTCTAAGACTTAAAAAGATTTTTTTTTTAAACTAGTCCTTCTTGACGCGAAAATATTACTTCAACAACCCAGAAGATGGATTTTTCAAAAAAACTAAAAGGAAGGTAGTGCCACCTTCCCCTATGACTGGTATGTTTATTCTTTCTCTTATCATTAAGGACAGTTTTTAACATGGGTTGGTTTTTGTGGGGAGTGGGTAGGCAGGGAAA
>JAQZBX010079212.1:0-14012 GCA_029593785.1 Cabassous unicinctus | reverse complement strand
AAAAAAAAAAAAAAATGTTAACAAGTATGAGCACTGAATCACACAAGTTGTTTACATGTAACAATTCAGAGGGTGCGGGCTGTTCTCTGGAATTCAAAAGATATGGTTAGTGCATGCTACTACTGTACTTCTAATTGCTTGGTTTTATGAAGGGAGTTTGGGGCCATTTCTACACCAGTGAAATTAAAAGCACTTTCATAAAATTGTCATTTGAAAGGAATTCAGGAAATAAGTAGTGGAGAGAGTCATTGGAAATAGGACGGAGGAGAAGTAGGATGGAGAAGAAGCAGAGGAGAAACTGCAGGAGGGCAAAGTATAACTAGTAATATATCTCCATTGCATCCCAGAAAGAATGTCTAATGAGATTAACTTGATTTGAATTCCGTGTAAGACAGACAAGTCATGAAAATTCTAACTGGGGTTTCCATCACCTGACAAGTAGTGAATCTCCCAGATATTCCTGTTTCAGACTTTTCAAGAATGCACGCATATTCCCAAAGCCATGGTATCTGGCTAAATACCCAAGGACCACAGTTGCACACTGTCCACCACACTGCCTACAGAAACTGCAGTTACAGATTCCACGACAAGGACAATGACATCTCGGATCCAGAACGGTGTCCTTGACTTCTTCACCATAACGGTTTCGAAGGCAGGGACTGCAAAACTGGCCTCGAAGCCCTGACAGTCTGGGTTTTGGCAGTTTGAGTATCAATAGTTTTCTGGTGACACTAATGACAGGTAGATCCCAATGAACGGTTATATATCTTCTCTCGAGAGTGACTACAGATGTTCTCCAACTTCCTCTGTAATTTCTTCCATTGAGCGAATTATATGTGGAATGGTCTGGATCCTGGGCCACGATTTCAGGGCAAGTCATCGTCATTCACATGAAAATGGTCTTCCTCATTCTCATCCACATGTACTTATCTTCCTTTTCCTCCTTCTCCTAGTGGGAAAAGCATTAGGAGACCCAAGAACCCGTGCACTTGACCTGGTAAGGGGTCAAGCTCTCAGTTCAGGTTTCTCTTAGAAGCAGCACCTGGGAATGTTCACCTGTGGGTATCTTGGATTGTGAACTGGGGCCTGGTAGGGAACACCTTCCAGGGAGTGAGCCAAGGAAATTTTCTAATTCTGATAGGAGTTTTGCAAGCATTGCTTTGTTCTGTTTTGTATTTAAAGCCATTTTCTCCAAAAATTTCACGTCATTTTCATCTTATGAATCAAAACTGGCATCAGTCACTGAATTCTCTGAGGACTGAACAGGGGCTCCTTTTTTGTTGGCTGCCCCCCCTGGTATTTCGCTTTGGAACGTCAGCGCCACACGGAGAGTTCAGTAACCTCTGTACTGACTGCGGGTCCCGCAGACTTCCCTGCCTGGCTGCAGCCTCATTCCTTCCTGTATCTTATTCTCTGAGAAACCACAAAATGATTCATCGTCCGAGTCGGCATGAAAAATACTGGCCAGTTATTTATTGACCTCTGGCCTTGGTTTGGGTTTCTGTAAAAATCCACAATGGTCTAATACATCTTGCACTTCACTTTCTGAAAAGCCTCAGAAAGATTCATTATCAGAGTCATCATAAAATAACATTTGCCATTTCGCCACTGATATCTGACCTGAATTTAGGTTTCATGTTTTCAAAATTATCAGAAGCGAAGCTGTCACAACTGTCATTAGAGGATGTCGAAGATTCCATGGAAATCAACTTCATATATCTGAATTTCTTGAAGTTCTTTATTCTGAGGTTCTTTTGCGAAAAGCGGCAAACGTCCATGCTGGCAGCAGGAGCCCAGGCCAGCGCTCAGAGCGTGGAGAGCCCAGCAACCATGCAAGCCACGGTCCCACCGAGCTGAAGCTCATAAACTCTGTGTGATTTCTCTGTTTATGCATATTTTCCAAAATTAATTTCCGCCTAAGATTCTCTACAATGTGTTATGATACTGTCTCTTGAAGTAACTGTAACCAAAATCTGGGATGCTCACGTTATTTGTAGTAGTAGCATGGATGTTACATTAGATAGATAAGAGAGATAGAGAGATAGATAGATACATAGATAGATAGATAAAAAGATAGATACCTACATATATACATATATAGATTCAGAGATACCTAGATACATAGATAGATGCACACATATACATATATCACTAAATTGTTTTCCATATCTCAGCCAAAATGAAATTTTATTCTCCCCTAAAGAATTCTTCTCCTCTTACTCTGAATTCCACACCATACCAGCAACACAACCCAGGGCATAGTAGCTATAAACACAAATCTCTGAATTTCATGTGCTTTTTTTTTTCACTTTGAATTCCACATTTTCTATTAATTTTCCTATAAATCAGTCTATTTCTATTCAATGCATGGTACTTTATCATGTTAAGCCACTGTAATTTGCTTAGCTAGTCCTTAGAATGGTCATTTGTGTTGTTTCCAAACTTGCACCATTATAGCAGTCTTGACAGCCCCAAAGACTTGCAAAGTTCTCCTTTTAAGAACTTTTACTCCCCTCCAACACAACTACCATTCATTCTAAATAATCTTGATCGAGGGACCTTTTGTAACTGACACTCTGATTATATCCCTCTTGTTTATAAAATCTTTATGTTTCTCTCTAATGTAGGATTTATTCAAAACTCAGTGGTATAATTTATGATGCAATTTGTGAACTGAACCTTCATCTGTCTTTTAACCTATTTCTCTCCTGGTTCCCAACAAAACTACCTCACTTTCACAAACTGTGATCACATGTTTTGTCTTTACACATGCCATGTCACTAAAATATTTTCTGCAACCTTTCCTCCTTGTGCAATATCTAATTCCTACTTATCCTTCAAGTACAAGTTCAAAAGTTAACTTCTCGGTAGAAATTCCCCCAAATTCACTCAATCTTTTCCTTACCTGACACCACCCCCTAGCAGAATGGTAATCAATCCTTTCTCATTGTAGCTCTCGTGCCTTCCTTGTATCACTGTTATGGTTTTTATACCGTACTGTAACTCCCTCTATTTTTGCATCTCTCTAATGAGAGAGCTACCTGATGGAAAGAACTATGACAGAGTATCCCTTTGTCACTTTATCTCCAGTGACTTTCATATACTTATAACTGAGGTTACTATTATTATTACTATTACTTTAAATAAACAGCAGACTAAATAAATTAAGCTATCTAAAAGAAAATTAACTAAGTAGAATATTTTCACTTTCACTAAATTTCTTAATTGTATTTATTTAGTGACTTTTTCTCAATTGGATTTTATTGACTGTATGGCTGAGTTCAACATATACATATGAAACAGTTGACACACTTTTATAAATGGAAATTTTTCCATTGTATTTCTAACTTTCTCCAGTGTAAAAGCAATGCTGTTTGTGTTGAAATGTTGATATTCTAATTCAATGATTTCCTTAGATTTTACTGACCTATCTTCATATTATTCATGAAATAGGTTTCTATTTCTTCATTAGAAAATATGTGCCTCTTATCTTTCCTTTTTGCAGATTTGCCAGCATTTCTGATAATACTTTCAATACAGATATACTGATATTTCAAACCCCAAACTCACACAAGTACTTACAATTTTTATCATTTTTAAAAATGTTTGCTAAATGAAGTAATTCTTATATAGTAAACCTTTTCAAAAACTTTTTTATGATCGGCATTTTGAAACAAACAAAATTAGAGGGTTTAATATAATAATCCTCCCCTATAATAAATGCCCAGCCCCAACAGATCTCAGTTCATACTTGGAAGGGTTTATACAACAATATCCATGATGATACATATGGAAGAGCTTAAAAATATTTTTATTGAAAACTGTGATGAGCTTTCATTCACCCATAACTGGGTGTTAAGATATAATTGTATGAATTTGAGGAGTCTTAGTTTCCTCATCTGTTAAAATGACCATGTTAAACAAGATGCTCTCAAAAGTCTAGGCTGATGCAAATAACTAACTATAAGACCTTGAGAAATTGAAAGCAAGTATCAATACATAATTCTTTTTCCCATCTAATGGCAAGTTGTGTTTGTGTGTGCTTAAACAGTGGTGAGCAAAAAAGACATGGTTTCTACCTTCAAGGAGGGTCTTTTCAATTGATTGAGACCCTAAAATAAATGGTCACATAAAGAAGCATATAATTGTAAATTGTTAGAATTCCTTCCAAGTAGAGGTTACATGGTGCTGAGAGACTATTAAGAGGAATCCAACAAAGTTCAGGTTCCAACAAAAGCTTCCTTTGAAAATGACACTTGGCTTGAAGTTTGAAGTAAGGATTCATAAAAGGGGTGGGAAACAATATTCTAAGTCTTGTTGCAAAGGATACTTAGAACATTGGTTGAAGTGAATGAATGCTGGAGTGGCTAGAACATCAGGGAGTTGCAAGGAGAGCAAATCAGCTTTGCTGCAGGAAGTCTGGGTCAGATCATGCTGGCCTTGCATACTATTGTATAGAACTTGACATCATATTAGGAATGTCAGCAAGTCAGTGAAACATTTGAAGTTGTGGGAACATTCAACAGGGTCTGTATATCAAAAGTTCATTGGAGATCAATTTCAAGCTATTCAACCAGTCTAGAAATTATGTTATGTATGGCTAGATAGTGTCATTGGAGATAGAAGAGAAACATGAATCAGAACAATATGCAGGAGGTAAAATAGATATAAAATTTGGGAATTAAGAAAGATGAAGGTGTCAAGGATAAATACTAGCATTTTATTTGCATGGTATGTGGGATAGTTGTGCTGTTCACCAAGATAAAGCACAAGGAACAAGGAACAAATATTGGGACAGGAAATTGAGACTTGGTCTTAGACATATAGAATTAGCAGTGCCTATAAAGCATCCAATTTGAACTCAGTGCTGAGTATCTAAATATAAGGCTCTATAGCTGAGAGGAGATGTGTAAGATGAAGAAATAAATTTGGGCTAAAAAATAATTGAAGTTGTGGACATTACCAAAAGGGTCTGGAAGAATTAAAAGCTGAAAAGAAGAGGTTGAAATGTTAATCAGAAAGGTAGAAATAGATAAATAAATAAAGGAAATGTGGTTTCACAAAAGAGAAGGAATGAGACAATGTACACCATTTTCAAATTCCAGAGAAAATATAACTAAAAAATGAAAAAAAAAGTCCATTACATTTATCACTAGAATGATAACTTTCAAAGGGCTGACTTCAGCAGTGGGAGGAAAGCTGGAATGGGTACAGTAGACAGTTCTTCAAAAATTTTGACTAATGCTGTGAGTTGTGTTTCTCATACACATGTATATATATAAGTATACCTACATACACAAACTTGTTTCACAATACAAAAAGAAAAGGACTTTCAGCATCAATAATAACACATTCTCTTTCAAATTTGGTTTAGGAAAACAAACATGAAGTGGGCCAACAAGAGTTCCTAATTTACTCTAAAATTAATATCCTTTAATTTCTTTAGGAATATCAAGAAATAAAAGTATTATTCATTACTTTATTAAAATGTGCAGATAGAAAATATAGAGAGGCAATTTATTTATTTTTAAAATAATTTTTATATATATTTTTAAAATATACTTAGATTACATAAATGTTACACAAAAATATAGGGATTCCCATATGCCCTACCTCTCACACCTCCTACAACCCCACACATAAACATCCCTCATTAGTGTGGCACATCACCTGCAATGAATAAACACATCCTGGGGCTTTACCATTAAGCATGAACCATAGTTCACATTGTAGACCATACTCATTCCCACACAGTTCTCCAGGTTATATGATGATAGAAAGTGGCCTATATCTGTTGTTGCAATGTCATTCAGGACAATTCCCAAGTCCTGAAAAAGCCCCTGTATTATAACTGCTTTTCCCTCTCACTGACCCCGGAGCATTCAGGGCCACTGGCTCCATATTAATGTTGCAATTTCTTCCATTGCTTGAATCACAATATGTCTATAGTAGAATACCAGTAAGTCCACTCTAGCCCATAGCTCTTCCCTCAATCCTGAGGAGTCTGGGATGGTGATGTCCACTCCACCTACAATTAAGGGGGCTTATATCCCATGGATAAAATGGATGGGATTATCCTGCCTGCAGCTGCAGACTCTCCATTCCATGGGATCGCCATTTTTCATCATCATATCCATGCCAGATGTCCTAGGTACTCCATTGAGCTGTAGAGTAGGAGTTGCAGCTCCACCGAGATTCCAGGCCCAGCTGGCACATGGACAGCCCAAAGACTCCAGTCTCTGGATGTACACCTACAAATTCCAGCACCACGTATAGGTTTGAAAAGAAGGGACAAATGAACCATGTGCAGGGAAGATATATTTGAGTCCAACTCTGTCACCCTCAGGAGCACAAATTCCAAATTTCAGAGCTATCTGCCCTGACAAAGGACCTGGGTATCTCCAGAGCCCTCAGGAGCCCCTCTATTTGGGGTGATATCCACTTTGGAAGTCTATGAGGTCCTACTGAGATGTGTGTAATTGTGTCCTCTGGGATAAACTCCCGACTCACTTTGAAGTCTCTTAGCTATATGAACTCATTTGTCTTTACCTTTTCCCCCTTTTATTCGAGGTCTTTTTCCAGTCACATTGCCTTTAAGCAATTGGTAGTAATCCCTCGGTGCCAGGGAGACTTATCACCAAGAGTCATGTCACACGCTGGGAGGAAGGTAATGCATTTATATGGTGAGTTTGGCTTATTGAGCAACAAGGAGGCTTTCAGGAGGCAACCCTTATGCACTCCATAACAATAGGCTAAGTTTCAATTTCAAGAGCAAAGACTCATTAGGCTAGTCATCAATAATAAGGGCATATTGGTGCATCATCCTCCCTTGACAGACACTGCTCCTGCACTTGGGAGACTGTTGTTGCTCCTTTATAGAATGTGGCAGAGCTCTCCAGGATACGAATTCAGTATTTTCTCATTTATTGAGTGATTCTCCAACCACTGTGAGCATGCCCCATGAACATTTTAACAATTTTATATACCTTATATGTATGTTCAAGTGAACTTCCTCTCATGCACTCCCCATCCTTGAAACCCCCCACCAACAATCCTCTCCTGCCCCAGTTATAACCCTTCTGTGATCCAAAGCTTCTTTATTTTTTAAAAATTTTTTATGGTTCTTACATTTTATATGAAGAGGTATAATAATACTTCTATACACATTACAATCCTGAAAATACAACCCTTTTTTTTTCAGTTTACAAAATATATTTAGTTCATAAAAGCACAATCATACAGTATTTGTCCTTTTGTGTCTGGCTTCCTTCACTCAACATAAGCCTTCCAGGTTCTTGCAAGTTGTCATAATATATGGAAACAGTTACAGTATTTTCCCTTTTGTGTCTGACTTCCTTCACTCAACATAAGCCCTCCCAGTTCTTGCAAGTTGTCATCAAAGCTTCACTAAAGATGAAGCCCATATAATAGCCAAATAAAATTAATAGGAAAAAGAAATAGTAATGATAAGTTTAAATGTAAGAGATAAAATACATGAAAGCTTAAAAAAAAAAACCTAAAAATAAAAGACAATGAAAAGATTGGGATATTCAAAAAATGAAAAATATATAAAAATTTTTTTTTGACATTTTGCCTTTTATCACTGCAATATCGGGTGTCAAGTCTGTTCCATGGCACCTTCCCCATCTAATTCCCCAGTGTCTCACTATTTTTCATTTTGTTTTCGAAGAAGTTTTAGGTCACAGCAAAGTCACACATGGAATAAAAGTGTCTCTCATATACCCAGCCTCCTCCCCATTTCCTCACCCCATAGTAATACCTTTTTTATGTGGGTGGTAGTATTGTTATAACTCATATACAAATAGTGAAACATAGCTACTAAACATTGTCAATGGTTTATAGTATGGTTTACATTTTAGACCATACGCTTTTATAAATCTTGATAATATTTACCTTGTCCTGTGTCTATCACTGTATGTTAATGAAGAACATTTCCACTGACTGCTAAATACTCCCAGTTTGATCTATTCTATTTCTCCCTCCCCAACCCCCTGGGGACCATGACTATCCCCTGGCTTGACTCGTTGGATGACAAGATTCATAGTTATATGCAACAAGAAGTCCTGACATACTGGTTTGTCAAGACCACCCTTTCTCTTGAGAGCTCCCCAACTGTCTACTTCTGAATGAATCGGTCTTCCCAAAGTTGGGAGTCCAACTCCTCCCTGCTCATTTTGTGGGTCTGCACCCACTGATACAACACATTATGACAGGATGAACACTCACACACTCCCTAGAAACCTACTCCAGGTGCACCCTGTCCAGAATGCCCCCCCAAGCAATGCCCGAAACCAGTGACCCTTCCTTGTCATATTGCCATAAGAGTATTCCCACCTCTACATTCAACTTCATACCCATAAATCCCAAGTGTTCACCTGGTGGTCCCTTCAATTGGTCCTTCTCCCAACTCTCCCCCCAGTGTCCTGAATAGTCTAATGCACCCTTCCCAATCTACCCACCTGTCAACCCTGCAACATTCAACCCAATAATATCACCACCCTCCTGTCCTATCCCTTTAATACACAACTACACTCTATCACTTTACCACAGATTATGTCCATATGGGTGATGGCTCACAACCTTCTATTCTCTTTCTCTTTGTTGTAAACCTATCTTACAGACAATAGCTCTGTGAGACTGCTCAATTTTCTTAATTCATATCAGTGAGGTCTTGTACTGTTCATCCTTCAAAGCCTGGCTTGCTTCACTCAACATAATATCTTCAAGATTCATCCATGTTATCCTATGTGTTAGCACTTTATTCCTTCTTACAGCTGAGTAATATTCCATTGTATGTATGAACCACATTTTGTTTGTCCATTCATCTGTTGATGGGCACTTGGGTTGATTCCAACTTTTGGCAATAGTGAACAATGTCGCTATGAACATTGGTGTGCATATATCTGTTTGTGTCTTTGCTTTTAATTCTTCTGGTTATATAACCAGCAGTGGAATTGCTGGATCATACAGAAGATCTATAGTTAGTTTTTTGAGGAATTTCCATACTGTCCTGAACAGTGACTGGACCATTCCACAATCCCACCGGCAGTGAAGAGTGTTCTCATTCCTCCACATTCTCTCCAACACTTATAGTCTGCTGATTTTTAATAACCGCCATTCTAATGGGTCTAAGATGGTATCTCATTGTAGATTTAATTTACATTTCCATAATAGTTAACAATGTTGAGCATCTTTTCATGTGCTTTTTAGGCATTTGTATTTCTTCCTTGGAGAACTGTCTTTTCAGGTCACTTGCCCAGTTTAATTGGGTTGGTTTTCTTTTTATTTTCTAGATGTACATTTTCTTTATATATGCATGATATTAAGCTTTTATCAGATATATGGTTGCCAAATATTTTCTCCCATTGGAGAGGGTGCCTTTTTATTTTCTTGATAACATCCTTTGAGGCAAAATTTTTTAATTTTGAGGAGATCCATTTATCTATTTTTTCTTTGCTGCCCGTGTTTTTCACATGAAGTTCATGAAACAATTTCCTATTATGAGTTCCTGTAGATGGATGTCTACATTATCTTCCAAGGTCTTTATTGTCTTGACTCTTATATTTAGATCTTTGATCCATCTTGAGTTGATTTTTGAAAAAGGTGTGAGCTGGTGTTCCTCTCTCATTCTTTTGGATATGGATATCCAGTTATCGAAGCACCACTTGTTGAAGAGGCCATTCTCTCCCATCTGAGTGGGCTTAGTGGCCTTGTCGAATATCAGAAGACTGTATATGCAAGAATCTATATCAGAGTTCTCCTTCACTTCCATTGGTCAGTATGTCCATCCTTGTGCCAATACCAAGCAGTTTTACCACTGTAGCTTTGTAGTATGTTTTAAACTCAGGTAGTGTGATACCCCTAAATTCATTTTTCTTTTTTTAATATGTCTTCGGCGATTTATGGCCTCTTACCCTTCCAAATAAATTTTGTAGTTAATTTTTCAAATTCCTTAAAAAATACAGTGTTGATTTTTATTGGGATTGCATTATATCTGTAGATTAGTTTGGATAGGATAGACATCTTGATGATGCTTAGTCTTCCTATCCATGAACAGGGGATATTCTTCCATTTTTTAAATTCTTCTTAGATTTCCTTTAACAGTGTTGTGTAGTTTTCAGTATATAAGTCCTTTACATGTTTAGTTACATTTATTCCTAATTATTTGATTCTTTTAGTTACTATTGTAAACAGTATTTTTTCCCTGATTTCCTCCCCAGATTGCTCTTTATTGGTGTATAGAAATAATACTGATTTTTGAGCATTGATCTTATAGCCTGCGACTTTACTGAACTCCTATATAATTTCTAGAAGTTTTGCTGTCGATTTCTCAGGGCCTTGTATGTATCGGTTCAAGTAATCTGCAAATAATGAAATTTTTACTTCTTCTTTCCAATTTGGATGCTTTTTTTATATATTTTTCTTGCCTCAGTGCTTGACTAAGTATTTCTAAGATGATGTTAAATAGGAGCAGTGATAGTGGGCATCCTTGTCTTTTTCCTGATCTCAGAGGGAATGGTTTTAGGATTTCACCTTTGAAGATGATGTTAGCTTTGGGTTTTTCATGTATACCATTTATCATGTTCAGGAGATTTCCTTCTCGCCCTATCTTTACAGTGTTTTTATCAAGAAAGAGTGGTGTATTTTGTTGAATGCTTTTTCTACACCTATAGAGATGATCACGTGATTTTTTTCTTTCAATCTGTTTATGTGGTGTATTACATTGATTGATTTTCTTGTGTTGAACCATCCTTGCACACCTGGGATGAAACCCACTTGGTCATGGTGTATAATTCTTTTGATATGTATTTGAAAGCAATTAGCAAGTATTTTGTTGAGGATTTTAGCATCTAGGTTCATTAGCAAGATTGGTCTGTAATTTTCCTTTCTTGTGGTATCTTTGTTGGCCATTGGTATTAGGGTAATGGTGGCATCATAGAATGAGTTAGGAAATGTTCCTCTACTTCTATTTTTGGAATAGCTTAAGCAGGATTGGTGCTAGCTCTTTCTGGAATGTTTGGTTTAATTCAGCTGTGAAGCCATCTGGTCTTGGCTCTTCTTACTTGGGAGGTTTTTCATGACTGAGTCTATCTCTTTACTTGTAATTGGACTGTCGAGTTCATCAGTTATTTTGTTCATCAATGTAGGCTGCTTGTGAGTTTCTAGGAATTTGTCCAATTCCTCTAAACTGTCATTCTTGTTGGCATATAATTTTTCAAAATATCCTGTTATTATACTCTATATTTTTGTGGGGTCAGTAGTTGTATCCCCTTCCTCATTCCTTATTTCATGTATTTTTAACTACTCTCTCTTTTTCTTTATTAGTCTGGCTAAGGATTTGTAAATTTCATTGATCTTCATGAAGAACCAGCTTTTGGTTTTCTTTATTTTTTCTAGTGCTTTCTTATTTTGTATTTCATTTAGTTCTACTCTAATCTTTGTAATTTCCTTCTTTCTACTTCCTTTGGGGTTACTTTTTGTTTTTTTTTCCAATTCCTCCAGGTGTGCATTTAGGTCTTCAATTTTAGCTTTTTCTTATTTTTAATATATGCATTTACGGCTATGAATTTCCATCTCAGTACAACTTTGGCAGCATCCCATACGTTTTGACATATTCTGTTGTCATTTTCATTCATTTCAAGGTAGTTACTGATTTCTTTGGAGATTTCCTCTATGACCCTCTGTTTGTCCAAGAGTGTGTTGTTAACTTCTGTTTGTGCCTAATCTGGTTCTCTGGCATTTAGTGATCTTCAATTTCATCCCATTGTGGTGAGAGAAATTACTTTGTATAATCTCAATCATTCTGAATTCATTGAGAGTTGTTCTTTGGCTTAGCATATGGTCTGTCTTGGAGTATGATCCATGTATATTTGAGAAGAATGTATATTCTGCTGTATTTGGGTGTAGCATTCTGTATATGTCTATTAGGTCCAACTCCTCTAATATATTATTCAGAGTCTTTGTTTCTTTTTTGATTCTATGCCCAGATGTTCAGTCTAGTGTTGATAATGGTGTATTAAAGTCCCCCACTAAAATTGTAGAGTCATTGATGTCTCCAATTAGTTTTTCCTGTTTTTGCCTCATGTATTTTGAAGCATCCTGATTAGAAGCATAAATGTTTATGATTGCTCTTTCTTCTTGAAAGAGTACCCCTTTTACTAATTTATAGTGTCCATCTTTGTCCCTTACAAAAGTTTTGCTTTTAAAGTCTATTTTGTCTGATATTAGTATACCTAGTCCCACCCTTTTTTCATTATTGTTTGATTGCATCAGTATTTTCCAGCCATTCACTTTCAGCCTCTTTGAATGGCTGGGTCTAAATTTGGTTTCTTGTAGACAACATATAGATGGGTCATATTTACTTATCCATTATGCCAATCTGTGTCTCTTGACTGGTGAGTTTAGTCCATTAGCATTCGGTGTTATTACTGTCAAGGAATTTCTTATATCAGCCATATTTTCTTTGGGTTTATACATTTCATATGTTGTTTTTAATTCTTTTTTTTTCTTTTCAGTTGTTCTTACACTCTCCTCCAACTCTCTCTCTCCTGTTTTTCCTTTCAACTTCTAGAACTTCCTTCAGCATTTCTTGAAGGGCAGGTTTCTTATTGGCATACTCTCTTAATTTCTGTTTATCTGTGAATATTTTGAACTCTCCATCATTTTTGAAAGCCAGCTTTGATGGATAGAAAATTCATGGCTGGAAGTTTTTTTTTTTTAACTCCCTTGACTATGTCATGCCACTGTCTTCTTGCCTCCAAGGTTTCAGATGAGAAATCACCACTTATTGAGCTTCCTTTGTATGTGATGGTTCTCTTTACTCTTGCTGTCTTAGGTAATTTTTTTTTTTTGTCTTGAGAATTGGACATTTTGACAAGTATATGTCTTGGGTTAGGCCTCTTGGGATTTATACTGTCTGGGTTATGCTGTGCTTCCTGGACATGTATGTCCATCTCCCTCAATATGCTTGGGAAAATTTCAGCCATTATTTCCTTCGACACTCCTTCTGTTCCCTTTCCCTTCTCCTCTCCCTTGGGGATGCCTATAATGCATATGTTTGTGCATTTTGTGTTGTCAGTTAAATCCCTAATCCCCGCTGGATTTTTTCTATCTTTTTATTTATCTGTTCTACTATCTGTTTGATTTCTGATGTACTGCCTTCCACATAACTAATTCTTTCTTCTGCCTGTTCAAATCTGCTGTTATGTGATTCCACCATCTTTATGATTTCTTGGATTGTGCCATTCATCACCATAACATCTGTTATCTTTTTATGTATGTTCACAATTTCTTCAGTATGTTTTCCCAGTGTCTTCTTAACATCTTTAATATCTTCCTTCACTTAATTAATTTGGTCCATGATATTTGTTTGGACAGCTTTGATTAGCTGTTCAATGTTCTGCATCTCTTTCTGGTTTTTAGTTTGTTCATTGGATTGTTCCATGTCTTCCTGTTTCTCAGTATGGTTTGTACATTTTTGCTGCCCTCTTGTCATCATTTTATCTTGATGGATTTATTCAGTTCATTAGCTTCTCTCTCTGCTCTAGAGTTTTATTTAGCTGGCGGTTCTGTGTGTGTGTTAAGTTTTCTCTTTGACACTTTGTTCTTCTTGTTCTATTTCCTCACTGTTTTCTGTGTTCCAATGAAGGAACAAGATTAGGGCCAGAAAAATCAAAAGAGTTAAGAAAGGAAAAAGGATAATAGCAATAATAATAAAAGTTACAACGGGGGCCATATAAGACTTAGTAAAATGAATATTTAACTCATTCAAGCAGTGCAGAGTAATAGGGGGAAAAAGTGGAGTACCTACAATGGAATGGGAAACCAAATACAGAAAAATATATAGAATGATTTAAAACACCAGAATGATGAGAAGAGAGAGAAAGAGTAAAGAAAGGGCTGAAAGAAAAAGTTAATTAAAAGAAAAAAATCAGAATAGACAAGATAGAAATCAAAACCAATAAAGTTGAGGACTAATGAAAAAAGGTGGA
>JAQZBX010079210.1:0-14013 GCA_029593785.1 Cabassous unicinctus | reverse complement strand
AGAAACTTATGTATGGAGATTTGAGCAGGGATGGAGGACAATCCGATAGAGAAGATGCAGGGCTGATGGAGATACACAGAGAATGTTTGGCTAAGCCTCCCTCTCTGTCACCTTTGCTGATTCAGTGCCAAGAGCAGGTGACCACAGGTGGGGAGGCACAGGTGGCACATGCCATCGTCTGACACCTATGGGATCACCTCCCCAGTACCTCCCTGCCATCCTGCTGCTCTGTAGCCTCCTGTTGGGTCAATTTCAGTTATTTCAAAGTGAAGCGCAGAAGGTAGGGCTGCATAAAAGCCAAGTTTTGTGCAGGGCAAGCTGGCCTAGCACCCCCAGGCTGCCGTAGCCAACCATCTCTGAGACCCTGCTGCTCACATCCCAAAGGAAGAGATGGGGACCTTGAGGCCCTGCACCCATCCCCCAGCCTCCTTGAAAAGATGCCCTCATTTGAAAGTTGTTCCCTGGTTAGAATTTGTATAAATCTATGACCTACCTGTGGCCATCTGATATTGTTTGTGAATTCCAAAAACAGATATTGGATTATGTTTGTAAATTGGTCTGTTCCTCTGGGTATATAAATTGTATTGGATTCAGAGGTTTCACTCTTACTTGATTAAATTATGGTTAAGGCTTTGATTGGGCCACATCAGTAGGACATTGAGTTCCCGCCCCCATTGCAGAGGAGACAGTTGGAGTTTAATGCTGGAGCCCCAGGAAGTAAATACAGAGAAGCAGATACATGAGGAGAGAGAGAAGGCTCCATTAGACATGGCAGAGGCCCCAGGAAGAGAGAAAAGCCGTTTGCCTGATAGTTTACAGCTGGCCTTGTGGAGAGAGCGGAGCAGCTGAGCCTGGAGAGAAACAAGAGGTTGGGGGATGGGAGACAAGACTTTTCCCAGCCTACAGCTGAGATTAGAAGAAGCTGGGTCCATGGAGCCTTAAGAGGAAAAGGAAGGCTGAATCCTTGCAGAGCCCACAGCCATTTTGCTCCAACACGTGGCAACAGACTTTGGTGAGGGAAGTAACATGCTTTATGGCCTGGTAACTGAAAGCTTCTACCCCAAATAAATATCCTTTATAAAAGCCAACAGATTTCTGGTATGTTGCATCAGCACCCCTGTGGCTGACTAATACACTATCCTTATTACTTTTTTTCTTTACTTAGAAATTCAGTCCAGTCACTTGTCAAAATCTAATTGCAAAGGTTGAAGAAAGCATGAAGTTAATGTATCAGTCTTCATCTAAAAAGCGTCAGCGATTTTGAACTCACCAGTTCTCTATGTTCCACAGGACCCTGGAGCTGAGTTTGGGAGGAAAGGAGAAATAAATGGACATGAAAAGATGGATGGTTGCCTCCTCAGAATGTGCTTTCTAGGGAAAATCAAGCAGGTAGCGGGGGAGCGACACTGGGCCCTGTGAGTGCCCCAAGCTCATCAGAAGGGCTTGTGGCTCCGTCCCTCACCCGTGCCCTGACTTGGCTTGTGCTGTTTGGAGTGTGCTTTCCGGGGAGATGCTCCGGGTGCCCTCCCCAGCCTCAGAGCCACGGTGGCCTGGGTGTACGCCTCCCCCATGGGCTGTGGTGATACAACCACTGTGGACTCGTGAGCCCGCTGGCAAGGCCACCCGCCCCGTGGAAACCTCTGGGGACCCAGTGGGTGCTCATTTCTGAAGGTAGTTGACATACTGTAAAGTCAAGTCATACCCGAGAGCTAAAATTACAAATACAACCTGATTTGGAATTTCCACACGGTCCTTGGAATAGGCCTTTTAAAAAAGTATTATATTTATTTTCTAATGTCCTGGGAGACACATATTTGCAAAAGGAAAGCAAGTTCCGTATGTTAAGAGAAAGTAAACATCCTCATATCACTGTTGGTTCTGCACAGGCTAGATTTAATCAGCTCACACACTCTTCTGGGTTTTTAGGGTTTGGCATAAAATCTCTGTCCCTGCTGGCAACCCGCACGCCAGCATTCCTGTGCTCACCCCCTTCCTGACACTGCACCCCCGAGGCAGGAGGGTCCAGCAGAAGCAGCCTGCTTGTCACCCACCGAAAGACCTCCGGACAGCGCGTCTCAGAGGCTCCGAGTCTCGCCCCTGCTCTGCAGCTGAAGCCTCTGTTAATCTTTCCACAGGAGAGGCCCCACACAGCACTGCTGCTGAAGGAGCAGGACGCAGCCTGACCGGGCCCTGAGCACAGCCCCATCTGAGCACTGCCTGCGGGATGGGGGAGAGAGGGGCCTTGAAGGCAGTTCTCACCGTAGGGCCTGGATCCAATTCTGAGAATGAAGTAAGTTCTGCAACTCTGCTTTCCCGCTGAGGGTTACAAAGACCAGCCCTGCCCTGAGGCTGCGTGCAGTCTAGAGGATGAGGGGGACAGAGGGAGAGCTATCAGGAGGGGCCAGGGCCATGAAGGCTTTCCCCACCACGGGAAGGAGGCCCAGCTTCATCCTGAGCCAGCCAGGGCTTAGGCCGGGGCCCAGGCAGGTGGCAGTGGGCGGGGCCGAGACAGGTGAGGAGGCCCTGGCAGCATGGGAGGGGAGAGGGGGCTGGAGGGAGGACGTGTCGCAGTCCTGAGACCCGTGGAGCACAACAGGAGAGGCTCGCAGGCAAAATGGCTCCTCTCCATTTCACAGAGGAGGGTGAAGCTCTGAGAGGCTGTAGAGCTCCCCAGGCCAGGTACCAGAAGGGTCCTCTCTGCTGTGCCAGGTCACGCAGGGGACCCTTCAGTGTGAGCCTGGCCAGAGAGACAGCCAGGGAGAAGGGAAGGGATGACAGTCGGCCCCGACAGAACGTGGCCGCCACGTAATCACATACACACACCCCTTAACGACCTGGCTAGGGGAAAGGGGTTTGGTTGGTTTGCCTTTGTTTCATTTTTATTTCAAAAAAGACATTCCCCAGACCACAAGAAGAGCGCTAGGTCCGTGAGACGTTATTGGATCCACCCCCAACTGACATAAATGCTGGAAAGTGCCCTCTTCTGCCTCCCTCTCTCTTTCCTCCCACCCCTTCTTCAGTGAGGGCAGCTTTTGCCTGCAGCCAAGTGTTTCCCACAGGCCGTCAGGAGAAGGCCGTGGAGGAGTGGGCAGGGCAGGCCACGGGCAGCGATCAGCCCGTCCACGGGACACACCGATTCTGTCCGGGCTCTGGTTGCTGGGCTCACGGCTTGTTTTCTGATCTCCCGGCGGCTGTGTGCAAGCTTCCTCTTTTCCTCCCCTAACAGCTCTGGCAAAGTGGTTCCTGTTGTTTTCAAAGGCAGACTTATCTTTTCCCTGAAATTGCTGTGTATTGAAGGGAAAAACTATGAAAACACATGCTGCCTGACCCTTCACCCACCTGACTTTCTTTTTCCAGTTACAGTCTGTAATTCTTCAGATTAAAGTTCTGTCTCCACCTTGGGCTTAGCTAACACCTTCATTCTAAGAATCCATGCATTTTCACGACCCTGATCATCAATTATGGAATTCCCAAACCACTCACAACACTGGGTCCTCAAGGCGGAAAAGAGAGATGGCGCCCGAGGATGATATATGGAATAGCCCCTGGGCCCCTGGGGCACTGACGTTTGTGCTCCAAGCCTCCCAAAACTCACAGGCAAAGCTCCTAGGTCTCACGCCTTTCTCCACCGGAGTCCAGGAAGGTCCAGAGGAAGGCAAGGACAGAGTGACGGCAAGGTGCCCCTCCCTGGTCTGGCCCCGCTCTGGCCCAAGCCCCCCCACACACACACACAAGCAAGCCCTCTCTCCTCACCCCTGTGCCAAGGGGAGAGGAGAAACGGCCCGTGTTAGAGAGTCTAAAAGGGGCAGCCTTACAGCACCCTGCCCTCGTCTCCACCTGGCCCCAATAGCAGGTGAGGTTTTACAAAAGCCTTGCTGGAAACAATGGATGGCTTAATTGCAAAAAGTATTTAAAATTTTGAAAATGCTGAATACCAAATTATTCCCATTACAATTCTACCTTTGCAAATTAAATTTGTAACTAATAATACCCAGACGGTTATTAAAAAAAAAAAAAAACAACACCAACAACCTATCTTATTAATGAAGCCAATTACACATTCTTAGAAATGAGAAAACCATGAAAAGAAGCAAGAGTGGAAGCTGTCTCCACCACTCAGATCTATTTTCCTGCAGTCATGCCAGCCAAGAGGTTTGCAACTCAAACCTGGGGCTGCTCACACCTGTGAGTGATTTCCTGGGAAGCTGTGACTTTGACCTCCGTCAGGCGAGGCCAGCAGTGAGGAACTTGTAATTTAAGGTGATGCGTGGGGATCAGCTGCCCGTGGACCTCAGGACCTGGCAGGGCGGGGAGACAGGGAAGGCAGCCCTCCAGAGCTCAGCAACTTGCCATGCCCACCGGCATCACTTCCAAATCCATCTGTGCCTGAGGATACTTAGCAAACCAGCCCCCGCAAACCATGTCTGCGGCCTCGGATCCCTCCTAGGAGAGAGCAGTGGGTTGAAATGCGCTCCCCAAAAGACGTGTTCAAGTCCTCACCCCCAGCCCCTGGGAATGTGATCTCATTTGGAAAGAGGGTCTTTGCAGATGTGTCAAGTAAGGATGATGTCACACAGGATTAAGAAGTGCCTAAAAAGACCTGAATAGAGCATCTTTATAAGAGGAAGGAGGGATGGTTGGATGCAGAGAGACGCAGGGAAGGACACTTGAGAACAGAGGCAGATAGTGGAGGCACGCAGCCACAAGCCAAGGAAACCAGGAGCCACCGGATCTGAAGAGGCAAGGAAGGATCCTCCCTAGAGCCTCCCTGTCTGGCCTCTGGAGCCGTGAAAGAGCGAATCCAGCGTGCAGGGCCTTGTCAGGGCAGCTGCAGGGAGCAGCCACGAGTGAGTCTGGGGGCATCAGCGGGATGCCCTGAAAGGGAAAGACAAGGTGGGGACAACGGTCTCTGCATTGGCTTGAGCCCACTCAGCCAGGAGAGCATCCTTCACCTCCCCACCCAGACAGCTGCGCCCAGTGGCTCATTGTGTAGGAACACGGTCATTTGGGTAAAAGGACCTGAAGGTGATGAAGAATGTATCCAAGCAGTGCAGCCAGCTACGCCCCGAGCGACGGGCTGGCTGGCCTCAGAAGGCTTTGCCCTTGAGCTACGGGTCTTATGCCGCCTCTTGATCTGTGAGCATCTTCTCATGTGCGGGAGTTTATTCTATGTGTTTCCACTTTCCTCTGACACAGCGACCACGATTTTGCCCTGGATGAGGCGCCACGGAGGGGATTTCTGCCCATGAGTAAATGCACATCCCCTGCTAGATCCTAAGCCATGACTGCGAATGCGGAACTGCAGAGGGCATGGCGGCCTCCAGCCTCCCCAGTCCATGCGAGCATCCCTCAGGGACCCCGGCCCTCCAAAGGCCACTCCCTGGGAAACAGAATTCATCAGGCATTGAACTCTCAAGCTCCTACTTCTCCAGCTTCTTCAGGTCCTTCAGTCTATTGCCACAGAGATGGGCTCAGTTTCCCCCACCTCCATCCAACCTTGGTGGAGCAGGAGGAGGTCACACCCCTCCTCCCCACCATCCCACTGTGACAGAGAGGGACTCAGCCCTCCCACCACCATGAGGGATGGGGGCTCAGCCCTTCCACCACCATGAGAGGGGGCTCAGCCCTCCCACCACCATGAGAAGGGGCTCAGCCCTCCCATTACCATAAGAGGGGGCTCAGCCCTCGCACCACTGTAAGGGATGGGGCCTGAGCCCCCCCATCTCATGATAGAGAGGCCTCAGACTTCCCCCACCCCCCAATGACACTGCCTCTCTCACCATCTCCATGAGCTCCCACACATCCCCATCCAGAAAAGAGTTTTCAATCCAACTCCTTAGCGTCTTGCTAGCACTCAACACTGCTGACACCCGTGATTGAAAGTCTCATTTTTTACCTCCACAACATTAATTTCTTTCTCTCCTGTACCTCTGGTGATTATTTCCTAGTCTCCTTCTTGGACTACTTTTCCTCTTTTTATCCCATGGAGCAGAGAGAGTTTGGCCAAGGTAAAGAAAGGTCAAGGCCAGAGAAAAAATACTGAAAGTAAGATTGAAGTGTAAGGCAAGGTCATCAGCAAAAGAGCAAATAACAGAGCTAGAAGCCAGGAAGATTGTTCATTACAGGAGGAGAAACAGGAGGATTTAAGGTGGAGGCTGTGGAAAAACGATGGCTGATACTTAGAGCATTCCTCTAAGTGAGGCAGATGATGGGTGCTGCGGTGGCTTAGAGGCGTGTGCTCCAGAAAAACATGCTCTTAGCTTAATCCATCCGCATGGGAGTGAACCCTTGTAAACAGGACCTTTTGAGGTCAGTTCAGTTGAGGTGTGGCCCAGCTGACTCAGGATGGGTCTCAATCCAGGATGGCTGCACACACAGCTGGCAAAGAAGGCAGAGCAAGAAGCGCTCTAGTGTCCATGGGGTCTCCCTATGGCAAACAGACTTTTCACCCAAACCCAAGATTCTCGTTTTCCTGAAGACTTAGCCAGAGCATGAAAGGTGTAGGATGCTCTAATCAAAGGTGAGAAAATGAGTTTTCATCAGTTTACACAGGGTCTCTCTTGGAGTTGTGCGTAGAAGTAGACAATCCCCCACTCCACCCCCAACACAAAGCACGCACAGGAGGGTGGGCCAAATGTGCTGGAAGCCTCTTGTCCTCTGTCTGGGCTAACCTTCCCCAGGACCAAGCCTGCAGGCTGTGGGACAAGCCCTGACCTGCCAGAGAACAGCTTCCTGATGGCTCCATCATTTCTCTTTTATACTGATTTATTTTTAATATATATTTTTATTAGAAAAGTTGTGAATTTACAAAACAATCATGTTCATGTGTGGAATTCCCATACAGCACCCCTCCACCAATACATTACATTGTTATAGAACATTTGTTACAGATTATGATATAATATCATCAGACTATAACCATTAACCATGGTCTAATGATATAATATCATCAGACTATGACCACTAACCGTGGTCTATAGTGTACATTTGGCATATTTTTCCATACTCCCCCTATTATTAACACAGTATATCCTTGGCATTGATGCAAGAATATTACAGTATTGCTGTTAACTGTAGTCCATAGGTTACCTTAACTGTATTTTCCCAGGCTTCTCCACATTCTAACCACCTTGCAATAGTGATGTACATTTGTTCTAGTTCATAGAAGGACATTCTTGTATTTGCACTATTCACCACAATCTTCATCCACCTCTGGGTTCACTGTGTTATTCAGTCCCTAGATTATCTCTAGCTTTCTTTCAATTGACATTTACATCCCTAGACTACCCTTTTCAGCCACAATCCCATTGATAAACCAGCTGAGTTAGTTCTACTCACCATAATGTGTTACCAACAACTCTATCCATTTTCGCATTTTACAGTCAAGTTAATTAAAACTTCTACACACGTTAAGCATCAGTACTCCTTCTCAGCCCTCCTCCTATCTCCTAATAACCTCCACTCTAGGTTTTAACGCCATGCGTTTATTCTTTATATTTAGTTCATATTAGTGACACCATGCAATATTAGACCTTTTGTGTCTGGCTTATTTCACTTAGCTTAATGTCTTCAAGGTTAATCTACATTGTCATAAGTGTCCCACTTTAATTTCTTCTTACAGCAGCATAGTATTTCATTGTATATATATACTACATTTTGTTTATCAGTTCATCGGTTGATGGACACTTGGGTTGTTTCCATCCTTTGGAAATTGTGAATAACGCCACTATGAACATTGATGCCTGTTCACATCACAGTTTTCGGTTCTTTTGGATATATTCCTAGTAGAGGAATTTCTGGATCATATGGCAATTCTATATTTAGCTTCCTGAGGAACTGCCAAACTGTCTTCCACAGAGGCTGCACCATTTTACACTCCCACCAACAGTGAAGGAGTGTTCCTATTTCTCCACATCCTCTCCAGCACTTACTGTTTTCTCTTTATTTTTTAATAATGGCCATTCTATGTGCTGTGAGATGATATCTCATTGTCATATTGGTTTGCGTTTCCCTAAAAGCTAGTGACATTAAACATTTTTTCATCTGCTTTTTGGCCATTTGTATTTCCTCTTTGAAGAAATGTAAGTCTTTTGTCCATTTTTAAATTGAATTGCTTGCTTTTTTATTCTTGAGTTGTATGATCTCTTTATATAGAATAAAAATCAAACCCTTATCAGATATGTGTTTTCTAAATATTTTCTCCCACTGAGTGGGCTGCATTTTCACCTTCTTGATGGAGTCCTTTGTACCACAAAAGTTTGCGGAGGTCTCATTTAGTCATGTTTTCTTTCATGCTTGTGCTTTCAGTATAAGGTTTAAGAATGCACCACCTTCCACCAGGTCTTGAAGATGTTTCCCTATATTTTCTTCTGGGAACTTTATGGTTCTAGCTTTAATATTTAGGCCTTTGATCCATTTTGAATTAATTTTTGTATAAAGTGTGATATAGGGGTCCTCTTCCTTTCTTTTGGATATGAATATCCAGTTTTCCCAGTACCGTTGGTTGAATAGACTGTTCTCCCCCAATTCGTGGTTTGACAGCCTTGTCAAAAATCACTTGACCCTAGACGTGAGGGTCTGTTTCTGAACCATCAATTTGGTTCCGTAGGTCTAAGTGTCTATTTTTATGCCACTACCATGCTTTTTTTTTTTTACCACTGTAGCTAAGTAATATGATTTTAAGTCTGGAAGTGAGAGTTCTCCAACCTTGCTCTTCTTTTTAAAGATGTTTCTGGCTATTTTGAGAGCCTTTACCATTCAAAATAAATATGATAATTTTGTTTTCCATTTCTTTAAAAAATGCTGGTGGAATTTTTATTGGGATTGCGTTGAATCATATATCATTTTGGGTAGAATTGACATCTTAATGATATTTAGTCTTCCAATCCATGAGCACAGAATGTTCTTCCATTTATTTAGGTCTTTTTTTTTATTTCTTTTCTCAGTGCATTGTAGTTTTCTGAATACAAGTGCTTTACATCCTTGGTTAAGTTTATTTCTAAATATTTGATACTTTTAGTAGCTATTGTAAATGGAAATTTTTTTCTGACTTCCTCCTCAGGCTGCACATTACAAGCATATAGAAACAATACTGATTTTTGTAAATTAATCTTGTATCTTGCCACTCTGCTGAAATTGTTTATTAGCTCTAGCAGCTTTGTTGTAGATTTTGGGGGACTTTCTAAGTATAAGGTCATATCACCTGCGAATATCAAAATTTTACTTCTTCCTTTTTGATTTGGTTGAATGCGTTTTATTTTTCTTGCCTGATTGCTCTACCTAGAACCTCTAGCACTATAATGAACAACAGTGGTGACAGTGGACATCCTTTTCTTCTTCCTGATATCAGTGGGAAAGCTTTCAATCTTTCACCATTGAGTACAATGTTAGCTGTGGTTTTTCCATATATGGCCTTTATCATGTTGAGAAAGTTTCCTTCAATTTCTATATTTTGTAGTATTTTTATGCGTTAAAGATGCTATATTTTGTCAAATGCCTTTTCTGCATCAATCAATAAGCTCGTGTAATTTTTCTTTTATTTATTAATGTGGTATATTATGATGATTGATTTTCTTTGTTGAACCACCCTTGCATGCCTGATCATGATGAATAATTCTTTTAATTTGTTCTTGGATTTGAATAGCAAGTATTCTGTTGAGGATTTTTGCATCTATGTTCATTAGGGAAATGGGTCTGTAATTTTCTTTTTTCATAATATCTTTATCTGGCTTTGGTATTAGGGTGTTCTTGGCTTCATAGAATGAATTTGGTAGCATTCCGTCTTGTTCAACTTTTTGGAAGAGTTGAGTAAAATTGGTATTAAATCTTCTTTGAATGCTTGGTAGAACTCACCTGTGAAACCATCTGGTCCTGGGCTTTCATTTCCCAGATAAGTGGCCTGAAGTGCCATTTGAGAGCAGACGGGATTCCATCACCTCGAGAGGACCCAGGACAGGGTGTGGGCAGCAGCACAGGGCAGCCTCTCCTGAAGTCTCCCAAGTGCAGAGTCAGCTCTTTTAGCCCTTTGGAGAAACCAGAGGTAGAGTTTCATCCTCTCCCTTACCGCAACCGATCAAGCTTCAACATAAATTGTGTGAAAGCTGAAACAAGTGACCCAGCACAAATGCCAGTCTCATCTCATTTTCACAAGTCTTCTTTCCTGGTTCAAGCTCTTCACTTCCCTTCAAAAAAATGTAGTGTGAGTAAAGAAGTGTGATTTTGAGAGTGGGAAAGGCACTTCCATATTTTTAAATAGAAAAAAATAATAATAACGTCCCAGATGAATTCAGACTGCACAACACACTCTGCAGCAGGATATGGGAAGTCAAGAAGGTGATCTCATCTGCATGCATTCAGGTCCAGGAACCAGGTTCCTGGTTCCAGCTGACAGCCCAGGACTGGCTCTGAGAGGCATCTGAGAAGAGGAGGTGGCTATGAGCACACACAGCCTCCTCCAGCCCTGCTTCCACCTGCCTGGAGCGGAGCTTTGCTAGCTTAGAACCTGCAAGGCATCGAAGGCACTTTCTGGTGTCAGGAGGGTGGAGCTAGGCTGGTTCAAGACCTGTCCAGACTCTGCACTCCATGAAGAGACCTTGACTTCCATCATCTCCTCCCCTCCCCAAATCACACACTGCTGCTTTCAGAAAGTGGACCCGAAACCTGAGAAGCAAGCACACCTTGGAGCAGAAACTGAACTCCCACCTCATCTGCCCACACCCCTTCCCCTTCCCTTCCCCATCCCTCCCACTCCTGATCCCCTAGACCATTTTGGAGCACACACTAAATTCTAAAATAAAACTCCATTGGCTCTATGCTAATATATTTAAATTTAGCTCAAGCTGTAAATTCATTAGAAAGGATTAAGTGATTTGTTATGCAATAAAAAACATGAGACAATCTCTCAGATCTACCTGTATTTTCAATTTTCATATATATTGAAACCCAAATGATCTGCCAATAAAAGTAATGTAAGCGTAGGGGTTTGCTGTTTATTTCAAAAGAAAAGACCACATATGTCTCTTTACAGTGAATTTATTAATTTCCTGAAACATCTTACAATCATTGCTTAAGTGTATTAACTTATATTTTTGAGGTTCTTAGGAACCAAAATTAATCCTAATGTGCCTTTAATTGATCTGTCCAACTCAGGGCCAAAGTACAATTTTAATACATTTTGATTCTTCAACTTATTTATCAGTGATCAAGATTCATAACCTTTAAAAAGAGTATTTTTTCTGATTATAAAAACATGCTTATTATAGAAATTTTGGGTTACAGGAAAAAGAAAATAAAAATCTCTCACCCTGAGCTCATCACTCAAAAATAACCCCTACTAACTTGAGAGAAATGCAGAAAGTTGTTTTCAGTGATGAAAGGCAGCATGTATATTCCATACAAACTCACTGCCCCCAGCAAAGTGCAGCCCCGGGAGGCTTGTCTTTGCTCAGGAACCCCATCTGGCCACGAAGGCAAGACAACACAAGTAGGCTCCTTCCTGCAACAACAGCTAAGAGGCCACTTGCCTTCACTGTTAAAAAGAGGCTGCCACCTGTCAGAAATATGGAAACCTGGAAAAATAGTCCTCATAGATTTTTTCACCCCCTGAAGAGATACCATAAATCATTCCATCAAAGTCAGAGTTTTCTGGAGAGCTTCAAGTCTCAAAGTGATAAAATATCAAGCCAAGAAGAAAAAAAGCTGTCCAGTGCTGCCTTTGATGTGGTGACAGCCTGTGAGGGCTGAACTTCCACGAGCTTCACAAAGCAGACAGTGTTTTAAACAGTTAGAAGAAACATTTCTCTTTTCAATGTTGCTTTTGGTATCTCCATAAATAAGATGAAGCCGATTCAGTTCATGCTGGAAAGAGTGCACGTATCTGAGTATTTCATCTGAGTCTCTATTCAGATACAAAATAAACGTGTGTATTTTGGATTCTCATCCTAATCCTTTGGATATTTATAACACAATGAATGACTGATTGTCACCTTTTACATTTTAATGTGTATCTGTCAGGTAGATACAACTATCTGACCTTTAGAATATCAGATGCTGTAAGGATTAAATACTGGAAGATGAGAAAGCTTGTACATAAATGATTGAGGAGGTTGTGTTCACTGTAATGGTACTTGTACACACACAGAAACATAGACACACACACATACACAGACAGACGCAGCAACAGCTCTGCACCAGGGACCATGGTAGGTGATGTTATGGTATGTACGGCTTATTCCCATTTTATGAATAACGATCTAAGACTTGCAGAAGTTACATCGTTTCATTCAAAATTACATAGTGGTGAAGTCAAGTTTTGCTTTGGCTAAGTGAGCACAATTTTAACGATTACAACACACATAGGTTGTTTAAATTTGTCAATAAAATGGTGTGAACCCAATGGAAAAAGCAAACAGAGGGTGAGCCTTCATGATACGGAATTTGCCAGCAGTTCAAGGTATCATACTAAAAAACCACAAAGCTTCTCCACTGTACAAGCTGGTTATCGTAGAAGTGGAGACTGTTAGAATCATTCTATATTTTTTTGCTTCTGTTGGTGGTGAAATTATGATATTAACATTTTTAATCATTCATTCATTTATTAAACAGATATTTGTTGTACATAAGGATGGACAGGGCATTGAAAATACCATTTGAACATTACAAGTACATTCTCTGACCTCATATGGCTTAAAATGTAGCTTAATGTCTATGAGGAATAAGGCTACTACAAAAGTTAATTGTCATGAAATGACATAAATATGCCTGGAAAAAAATTTGAGAGGAAGCAATAGGATATCCTGTATCTTGGGAGATCATATTCAAACTGTGCTCCACACGGCACCCCAAGAGCCAAAACATGCTCCAAATGTGGGCCCTCAGTCACAATGAGCTGCTCCTTGAAGTGGTTCCTATGAAGTGGAAATAACTCCTCCCACTCTCCACTAAATAATGTCAGCATCAGCACTACTAGCAAGATTATCATTCAATAAAGCTCTCTTCCTAGTGATTCTCTCATCGTTACAAGCATGTTTATACAGCCTTATTGAGGTGCATTTTATAGAACGTAAAAGTCACCCAAATTAAATGTACAGTTTGATGACTTTTGCTAAAAGTATACAATTGTGCAATTAACACAGCAATCAAGTTTTGCAATAATAGCATCATCCAAACATATTCCTCATACTTCTTTTCAGAAAAGGCATTTCACAGAATTCAACACACATCCATGATAAAAACTCTCAGGAAATAAGGAATGGAAGGAAATTCCCTCAATGTGATGAAAGTCAAATACAAAAAGCCTCCAGCTAGCAAATATTTCATGGAGAAAGATTGATGCTGTCCTCTTTTAACCACAAGTGAAGATGTCTGCTTCCATTACTTCTATTCAGTCTTATTTTGGAGATACTAAGCAGTGCAATAAGACAAGAAAAAAAGACAAATTGGAAAGTAAAGTAAATCTCTCTCTATTTGCGTAAAACCATAACATGACTAAGTATGTATAATTTCCTAAGGAACAAAAAGCTATTGAAACAAAGAAATAAATTTTGCAAGGATGCAGGGTACAAGATTGATATACAAATATTAATTATATTTTCTGTAATAGCAGCAATAAAATCCAAAAATTAAATTTAAAAAATAATTCTATTTATATTAATAGCAACATAAAAACAAAACACCGAAGAATAAATTTAACAAAAGATTGTAAAATGTCTTTACTAAGTTCCTCAAAACTACTAAAAGAAATGAATAAATGAAAATGTATTAGGTTCATTGATTGGAATACTCAACATTGTCAGTATGGGAATTTTCCCCAAATTGAACTATAGCTACATGGTAATCCCTATTAAAATCTCAACAATCATTTTGTAGAAATTGTAAAATTGATTCAAAATGTAAAGGACCTAGAATAGCAAAACAATTTTAAAATAAAAGAAGAAGGAAGCAGATGTGGCTTAAGTGGTTGAGTTCCTACCTCCCACATGGGAGGTCCTGAGTTTGTTCCTGAAAAAAAAAAAA
>JAQZBX010079209.1:0-14011 GCA_029593785.1 Cabassous unicinctus | reverse complement strand
GTAGGGGATTCCCATATGCCCCACTCCCTACCCTTCCCACACTTTCCCACATTAACAACACCCTTCACTGGTGTGGTACATTTGTTACAATTGATGAACACATATTGGAGCATTGCCACTAAGTGTGAATTATAGTTTACATTATAGTTTAAACTCTCTCCCGCACAATTTTGTAAGTTATGACTAGATATGTAATGGTCTGTATCTGTCATTGCAATGTCATTCAGGACAATTCCAATGTTTCGAAAATGCCCCATATTACACCTATTTTTCACTCTCCTTTCAGAACCTCCGGAGGCCACTGGCTCCACATCAATGATAAAAGATTTTCATTGCTAGAATAACAATAAGTCTATAGTAGAATAACAGTAAGTCTACTCTAGTCCATCATTCATTCCCCAATCCTGAGGATTCTGGGATGGTGATGCCCACTCCACCTCTATTTGAAAGGGGACTTAGATTCCATGGGGCAGATGGATGGGACTATCTTGCTTACAGTTGTAGACTCTCTCAGTTCCTTGGGATGGTCCATCATCATTTCCTTGTTAGTTGCCCTGGGTGAGTCCAATGAACTGGAGAGCAGGTGTTGCAACTCTGTTGAGATTCAGGGCCGGATTGGCACATAGAAAGCCCAGAGATTTAAGTCTCTTGGACATAAACCTATCAACTCTAGTACTAACTATAGGTTCAACTAGAAGGGACAGAAGAGCCATGTGTAGGGAAACCATGACTGAATCCAACTCTGTCACACTGCGGAGCATAAATTCCCAAGTAGGGCCCACTGGCAGGGCACCAATCTCCTGAGCTGTCAGCCCTGCCTATAGTGTCTGGAGGTTTCCAGAGCCCTCAGTAGCCCCACTATTTGAGGTAATATTTACTGTGGCAGTATATAAGCGTGACCTCTGAGATGACTTCCTGATTCACTTTGAAGTCTCTTAGCCATATAAACTCATTTATCTTTACCCTTTCCCCCTTTTGGTCAAGGTCTTTTTTCCAGTTGCATTGCTAGTTGGTGCTTGGTGGTAATCCCTCGGTGCCAGGGAGGTTCATCCCCAGGAGTCATGTCCCATGCTGGGCCGTGTGTGTGTGTGTGTGTGTGTTAATGCATTTATATGCTGAGTTTGGTTTAGAGAGAGGCCACATTTGAGCAACAAGGATCTGCCTGCTTCTTGAAGCCCTGTAGGAATGCTTTTCTGCCAGTGGCTGCAGAGGATGGGGCCCCAACAGGGACAATCTTCCCTGCCTAGGCAGTGCTGCATAGCAAGCCCAGGACACTGCCTCCATCTCAGGAGATGAGGGGAATGGAAATGTCTGCCTGCTCCCAAAGTTATTCTCACTGCTTATGCACTGAAGTTCCACCATCAAATCATCTGATTCAAATAGAAATACTTTCCCTGAGGGGTTGAGAGACCTACAGATCTATTAGCAGCTCCTAACACATTAGTACTAATTAGACTGTTCAAAGGTAGGTCCATTTTGAGCTTGAGAAGGGCCCCTGAAAGGTCTGTGGAGAACAACCACTGGGCCGCCCTAAGGACATGAGCTGGGCTGCTGGCAGGGAAACAGCAACACAAACTGCCTGAGGCCCAGGGCAGATTTCTACACCAAACCCCCCGGGTTGGCTGAGAGCAGGAAGGCCTAAGCTAGGAACACAGAATGGAGGGAGGGAAGGGCCAGATGTGTTCAGGAGCATTCTCTCAGCATTGTCTGGGGCCTTTTGAGGTCCCCACCTGGCTCTAGCTGTGTAGTTTCATTCTCCAGTTTTGCATGGAGCTTACACATTACCTTCTGGGTCCTAATTGAGTGTCAATACCTTAGGCTGCCATCAAAAGCCTTAGCGGCATCTCCCAACTGCAGGATCAGGTACTATCAGTGATAATAACTCTGACCTTGCAGGAGCCCCCATACTCAGCATGCCAGAGACCCTTCCCATCCTCTCACTCAGGTCCCTGCCCTGCAAGCATTACTCTCTCACACTCACTCTCCCAAGCCACTTTCTTTTTATAACTCTATGTGTCATTGCTGCTGTGCTGCTTTGAACTAGAGTTATCTGTGTACCTTGACTCCCAGCCTCCCTGTACTTGACAATTGGAGCTTCTGGGGATGGGGCCATCTCTCTCTTTTATTTTTCTTCTTAAACTTTTTATTTTTACATAACTTCAAACTAATAGGACAGTTGCAAGAATAATACAAAACCCATACAAGAACTCCAATATACCCCTTATCCAGATCCCCAGATCCACCAATTTTAACATTTTGCCATATTTGCTGTAGCATTCTATCTATCCATCCATCCATCCATCCATCCATTTATGTATCTATTTAACTATCAATTTTCTAAACATCTGAGAGTAGGTTGTATACATCATACTTATTGAATACATAATACTTCCATGTACATTTCCTAAGATAAGAGGATATTTGCTTATGTAGCCACCTGAAGTACAAGTATCAAGAACTTTAACATTGATAGGAAGCTTACAGTCTATGTTCCATTTTTCTCATATGTCCCAATAATGTCCTTTTGGTCCTTTCCTCCATTATGAGATCCAATCCAGGATCATGTATTGCATCAACTGCATGGTCTCTTTAGTTGCTTTTTTTTTTAACTGTGGAAGCATATTTGCAGCATAAACTTCTCCATCTCAACGACTCCCAAGCAAACCATTTGGTGGGATGAATCACATTCACAATGCCATGCTACCCTCACTACCATCCATTACCAGAACCTTCCCATCACCCCCAACAGAAACCCGCACCCTTTATGCACTAACTCCCCTTTCCCCCGCCTCTGGCCCCTGGCATGCTATAGTCTACTTTCTGCCTCCAGTCATTTGCATATTCTAGCTATTTCATATAAGCACAGTCATATATCTGTCCCTTTGTGTCTGGCTTATTTCACTCAACATGGCGTCTTCGAGGTTCACCAAGCTAGTAGTGTGTAACTGAACTTCATTCCTTTTTAAGGCTGAGTAATAGTCCATTGTATGTATACACATTTTGTTTATCCACTCATCTGCTGATGCACATTTGTGTTGCCTCCACCTTTTGGCTTTTGTACATAATACTGCTAGGAATATTCATATGCAAATACCTGTTTGAATCAGGGTCAGCTCTTTCATTTTTTTATTCCTTGTAGCAATCAGCTCAATATTTTACATTTAGGTGTGTTTGTCGAATTGAGTTGATTGGGACAATTTGGGTTTTTATTTGCTGGATGAATCACTACCCTTGTTTATCCCAATAAATGTGGGAATTTGCGTAAGTTTACAGTTAAGCTAGAGTGCTCTGTGGCCAACAGTGGGCCCATGAGAAGGGCTACAGAGGGTCCATGAGAAGTGCTCTGCAGCCAACAGAAGGCCCCATGAGAAGGGCCCAGAGAGTCTTGGATTGAAATAGCCTGTCTTGTTCTCTGCCTGAGCACACTGTGCAAATCTTACACCTGACAGACTATGGGATGTCCAGAAAATGATGACAATCATAACGACAGTCAATAAATTGAACATTGGTGAAGTGCCAAGCATGAAGTTAAACCACACATTCCTCTGTACATGATGCCAACCAGATGAGACAGGTAGGGTTAGGTTAGGTAGAATCTTGTTCTGTGGCTTTGTCATTCATGTTTTCCCAAACTACTTCTCAGCCTACTTGGGGCTCTTCAACACGGGCTGAGCAAGGGTCTGACTTGGTGCAGAAGGATGCTGGGCAAGGTTTGCAGACTCCCACACCCAACCCACCTTGGGCTCCATGGGTTGGTCAGAGAATTACTCAGGCAACTCTCAGCCGTTAATACAGACGACAAGTTGAGGCCATCATAACCACCAACTTAACTCCTTCCAAGAAGGCTTTGGCTTTTCCAAATGCAGGTTTTCCTTCTTTTCTAGCAACTCAAAGAACCCTGTTTAGAGTTATTAAGTACACGCTACATGAAAGTCTAGAATATTCTTCATGGTGTTTTGTAACATGCACTATGCTCTTGCATGTTAAGTTGTAAAGTCAAGGCACAGAATGTATGAGGCTTGCCACCTAAAATCTCTCATGTTTTCTGGGGCCTCCTTCCCTCCCATCCCTTCAAACCTAGCTCCAGTACCAACACTCCAGAAATGTTTCTCACTACCTTCTTCAAAATATGTCTACTAATAGATGAGAGAAAATTCACAAGTGCAGGCAAAAATGTTTATCTCAAGCCAGACACAAAAGTCACAAATTGCATGATTCCATTTATATGGAATATCCTAAATAAGTAAATCATAGAGACAGGATGCAGATTGGTGGTTGCCAGGGGCTGGGAGGAGAGGGGAATGGGAGTGTCCTTTTGGGGTGAAAATGTTTGGGAGCTAGGCAGAGGTGGTGGTAGCACAACATTGTGAATGTACTAAATGCCACTGAATTGTTCACTGTAAGATGCCTAATTTTATGTTATGTCAATTTCACCTCAATAAAAAATTATATTTAAAGGTTTATCTCAAATCTGTAACATTTTTCACTTGAGGCTGTGGAAACTTGTTGGGCAGTTAGATCTTATATTTATTTTCCTCCTTATATGCTACCACGTCTCTTGTCGGCTCGGTGGCAATTGGAATCACTGAGTAGGAGAGGCTGGGTGAGAGTGAGGATGGGCTGATGAAGGGGTGTCCTCACTTCTCTGGGCTGTATTGCAGAATAAGGGCTAAAGGACAGGAGAGAGGACTTCGCAGCCCATGTGGCCACTTTCTAAATTTCATCTCCTTGGACATCAAAAGGGATATGATTGGTGGGTAATTCCCAGAGAGCCAGTGGAACAGGGCACAACTTTCAACAAGGCTGAGGTTACCCGAAACTGTACAAATGTCTGAGTGATACTCTGACCCTCAAGGTGAACCAGAAGTAGACATGAAATTTATTCTTTGATTTTCCAAGAACTTACTGATGCCATGCTAGGTACTGTGTCTCTGACTTATGGCCCCCCATTTGCAGTGGAAAGAGGGCAGTGACGTTTCTCTCTGGAAAACAAGGGACTATGGCAATTGTTGCTCAGAGAGACTGGGAGGAGCAAACTGGTTCAGAACATACCCTTATTCTTGGTTCCTAGGATACCTTATTCTGGGTTCCCAGGATACCCTATTCTGGGTTCCTGCACCCTCCCTGCCTCCACCATGAGCTGCCAGGATGGTGAGGTCTGGAGGCCCCATTTGGGTTGCTAAGGTTTGGCATCTGCACTGCTTCTCAGACGTGGGGATCCAGCGATCCTCTCTGAAGGACGCTTCTGGTACCAAGCATCACCCCTCAGCCGGCAGACACGTCGCGCCTGCATTTCTGACTTTTGTTTCGGCTTGCCATCCTCCTTCTCCTTTAGTGTAGTATGCAGTTTTAGAGGGATCAGTGTCCATGGAACGTCTAGGAAAGTCCAATCAAGATTTCATTCGGAATGCAATAGCTCTCTTCCCTCTGTCTTCCCTCCCTGCCCTGGGCCGGTTCTTATTCAGGATGGCAGAAGCTTTGCCAGTTTCAGAACACAGGAGCCTCTCTCCTTCTCTGATTCAGTCAAGATCCACTTTTAGGCCCCGTCAAAGCAGAGACGGCTCCACACCTGTCTCTCAACAAGGAAACAAACAGCACTGGCATCATCCTTTGGAAGTCTGCCCGTGGCCGGAACTCTGGAAAGGTGGTTTTTATAGGTCGCTCGGGCGTTCTCTGAGGCGGGCGATGGAGCCACAGGGAAGCAGGCCCCACTCCCCACTCGGGCTGGGGCTCACAGTGATCTGGAGTAGCTCTGCTCGATTTCCATGCCACCAGCAGCCGTGAGGACAACACACCAAGCAAGGTTCTGTCTTGTCCGTGCAGGATCAGAAACCGGGAGCCAGCAGTCCTCAGGGCTAGCTGGGAAGGTCTTTAAGAAACAAGAGCACACCTGTCTCTAGAGGCGAAGATTTAACTCGTTTCCACAGCATCGGGTGGCCAATTAATAAGTACTGAGTGGGCAGGAGAGAAGGGCCCTTGGCTTCCAGCAGCGTCTGTAACAAGGAAGGGAGTTTCCCAGGCTGCACCCGCTAACCCGGGCCTGGCTGCCCACCGGGCCAGCCTCCAGTGTCTCTTCCGGTCACCCTGTGTCCCCCGCACCTGGAGCCAGTGCCTGTGGAAGCAAAGAACCCACAGTAGCTCAAGAATGGGCTCGCCTGGCCTTCTGAAGGACAGGCACCGAGGGCCACCACAGAAAAGCAACGACTGTCGAAACAGTCCCTGGCAGTTCCCAGATAGAGAAGGTCCCCAGGCCCCAGGTTGGCCACGTGAGCACTGCCTCCACTTCCTTCTGCAGTTGAGTCATCAAGGAAGGCATGCCTGAGAGGCAGGAGAAAGCCAATATTCTGGGGCTTCTGGGACCTTCCTCTTGGGAGGGGTTCCCACTCGAGAAACGTTTGCAGATATGTGCGTATGTGTGCATTCCCACACCCAGACCTACGCAGGGACAGCCAGCTCTTCCACCTGGGAAAAGCCTAATCCTGCTCTCGCCTTCACACCGTGTCCTGAGAGGATCAGCATTTAACCGTTAATGCTCCAGGAATCTTCAAAACAACCCCAAAATGAATATGCACGCGCTCTGTTTTCATCTGCATGCTTTTATAAGTAGAAAAGAGCATATTTTAAAGACTTTCTGGGGAGGGAGAAGAGGAAATAGAAAGTCCATCCTGAACCTGAAGTTGAAAAGGAGGTTGGATCTGCTGCTTTCTTATTTACCTGAGCGCTGCCAGGGAGCGGTTCTGCCTTACAGTAAGGAGAGGACTAACGAGGTTTGGAGATCGAGAGAAACTGGGTGTCTTCCTTTTCCAGGATCATCGTGCCTTTTCCAAGGGGAAAATGGAGTCTCACTTTCGAAAACATGAAACGTTTGCTTTAGGCTCCTTAGAAAACAACTCCTGGAGCGGCTGAGCGCAGGGCTACGCGCCGAGCCAAGTTCGCAGCGCGTTGTGTAACCCGCCGGGGATCACGTTGCCCTGACAAGTCCCCAGGCTTCCTGCTGGAGAATCAGCTCGACCTTTCCGTTCAGACACCAGAGGCCGCAGCCTCCGAGTCACGTGGGCCGGTCACGTGGCGCCCGGGCGCAGGGGGGGGAACGCAGGAGCTCCGTTTGTCTCTCGGTTACTAAACGAGCCCCCCGGCCCCGAGTCGGGGGTCTGTGGGCCTGCTCGGCGCGCCCGAGCCCCGCACCCGACGCTGCGCTCTGGGCGCGGGGGAGCGCGGGGCGGGAGTGTGGGCCCCGCAGGAGCCAGGCTTTCTCTTCCTACCCGGCCGCGGCCCGCTCACGGGTGCCCCCGGGGGCGAGAGGCGCGGCCGGCTGGGTGGGGGCGCCCAGGCTTTCTCGGGAAAAGGAGAAAAGCCCGCCCTGCGCGCGGCCCGCGCCGTCCCTCCGCGGCGAGGACAGGAACTGCTGCGCCTGGAGGCTGAACGCGTTGGGGTTAGAAAGTTCTTTCGCTTTCGCTGGCTCAGGAGTGTGACTTTGTGCTCTCGGTGCTGGATCAAGCTGAGTTTGATTTTAGGGGGAGACGCGACCACAGTGGAGATGTATACGCGCAAAAGGCCTCTGCAGAGCCGGGCGTGGGCTTCGCTCCACGTTACACGAACGGGAGGCAGCGCCCACTTAGCCTGACAGGGACACCCCCCGGGCGTGGCCTGGAGCGTCAAGTTTTTATTTCATTTAACAGTTTTCAGAAAGAACAAATACACAAAGAATTTCCAATTCGCTGCATGCATGGTCCACTGAAATTATGATTGGCTGAGGAAATTTAGGTAAGCGCTCTCGCCCTCCGTACCTCTGACTCATCCTGCCCTCTTAAAAAAGATCAAATCAAAGTAACGGGCCTAAGGGGGTGGACCCAGGTTTTGTAGGGCCCGGAACCTATATACGAGTGGGGGGTCCTTTTGAAGAAAAAGGCTATAAACTATAAATACAAAATTATGTATTAAAGGATGAAGAAATTCAGAACGAATACATATTATTTGCCTGACACACCTTTAGAATCCTTTTAATCCTGCATTTTGGGACACATTCCTTGATGGCATCTTATATTCCTGAAAGGAGAGACCTTTTATCTTGACCTGTTACCGATTTTAAGTGTGCCCACGATTGTGCAAGTTTGGTGATTGGGAAAAGTTCCCCTGAGCTAGCTTCCGGCTCTACATATTTCAAATCTTGTTTATTCTCCCACTACCCACAATCCCCCAGGCACCAGAAACTGGGGGACGTGTGCCCATGGCGATGAGCCCTGAGCCCTGCACCGGCCGGTGTCCAGGCTCGGCGAGTGGGCATGGAGGGCGGAAGGCATCCTGGAAACCTTTCCTACTCCATGCCAGCCAGCCGTAACTCTAGGGAGGTGACTATTTCTCCCCCTTCCCCCCCCACCCATGGCTCCCTCATCTGTCTGCTTGTTGTTTTTGCTCGTTTGTGCTTGTTGTCTGCTTGTTGTCTGTTTTTTCTTTAGCAGGTACCGGGAACTGAGCCTGGGGTCTCCCAGTGGGAGGCAGGCACTCAACTGCTTGACCCACATCGGCTTCCTGCTCGTTTGTTTTTGCTTGTTCTTTGATGGTTGTCTTGCTCATTGTCTGCTCGTTGTTTGTCTATCTTCTTTAGGAGGTACCGGGAACTGAACCTGAGACCTCCCATGTGGGAGGTGGACACTCAACTACTTGATCCACATCCGCTCCCTTGTATTTCTTTTTAATTTATATTTTAAAATTTTGGTCACATACACATATACCATAAAATTTGCCATTTTCATCATTTTTAAGTGTACAATGCAGTGGCATTAATTATGTTGACAATGTTGTGTTACCATCACCGTCATCCATTACCAAAACTTTTTCATGACCCCAAAGAGAAACTCTGTACCGGTTAAGCAATAATTCCCCATTCCTCCCTCTCCATCCCTGCAACCTCTAATCTACTCTGTCTATATGTATTTACTCATTCTAGCTATTTCATATAAGTGGAATCATATGTTATTTTTGCATGTGTGTCTGGCTTATTTCACTCAATATGATGTCTTCAAGGTTCATCACTGTTGTAGCATGTCCCAGAACTTCATTCCTTTTTGTGGCTGAATAATAGTCCATCATATGAATATACCACATTTTGTTTATCCATTTATCGGTTGATGGCTGTTGAGTTGCTTCTACCTTTTGGCTGCTGCAAATAGTGCTGCTTCGTGCGTTGGTGAAAAGATAACTGGTTGCGTCTCTGCTATAAATATGTGTTAATTGACTCAATTAAAAGTATCTTTAACTCAAATTCCTCTTAGCCAGATCCCAAAAATGCCTATGGCCACTCCAGAGCCACCCAGAGAGAGGGGAAACGTGACCAAAGGGGATTCAGAGTAGGAAGGGACAGTCAGTGAAACAACTGAGTTAAAAACCCTTGCAAAGTTTACAAAAATAAACGACCGTGTGAGCACGTGGCTGGGTCCCCTGCCTTGCCTGCAAATTCCGTAAAATGAGGGGCCTGAAACTCGCTTTCCATTAGCTTTATGGTAAATCTGATTCTGGTGACCTGGCGTTCATACTAAGAGTATCTTAAATTGTCATTTTCTAGATTCTAGAGAATTCAAAGATATTTGTTTGAGCTGAGCTTGCTTATCTGGCAATCTTGTCTGGAGTCATTTTTCAAGGTAGATTCTATTTAATAAAAAGCCTCTGTCGGTGTTGTAGGACTCAAGCCCGTGGACACTTTCTTCTCCAGCCAGGCTCTCGGGGAAGACCAGGTCTTCTTTAGACGCACGAGTCATGGAGGCAGGGAAGGAGGCAGGTTGGGAACCAACACATATGCCCTATGTGTTTTGTGCAAAGCACAGTACTCTGTGCATGAAAACCCATCACACACGCTTCTCTCCAACAACCCTATGAAATGTCGTTATTCGTCCTGTTGTGCAAATGAGAAACCAAACCGAGACCAGGTGTGATTGTTTCTTGCCTAAGCTCACATGGCGAGGAAGTTTCAAGCCGGACTTCCAGATCAGGTCTGTGTGCCTTGGGCTCTTTCCTTCATGGCAGAACTCTGACCGTACACATTTTGTGCAATGGATGCAAACACGTCTTGTTTTAGTTTCCAGAGTGGGACCACCTACACCTGTGGCAGGATCCAGTTTTAGCTGCCCTTTTCCTCCGTTCTCACAGAGCAGGACCTCATAGCCTGCTAAAATAATTAGGGAGTGAACTGGGCAGGATTTCTTGCCCAGCCTTGAAGTCCGCTCTGCCTCCAGTGGACGGTGATGTTCTTGCCCACCTTTCCCTGCCCACGCCCCTGCCTTTCAAAAGGCCCTTGCCGGCTTCACTTTGGTGTCTGCTCGTGGCTCCATCTAAGATGTGCCACCCACCTTTATGCCATACGACAGAGAGACCTTGCTGAGTCCCTGCTTAGCCTGTCAGGACAGTCTTGAAATTGGAAAGGCTTGCCAGCGTGCTGTTTATGGGAGGCTGTCAGTTCAGACAATCTGTAAATGCACCTAGTTAGCTGGAGGAAAAGAGCCCAAGTGCAGGCAGCCCTGCTTTCCCTTCCAGGTGAGATAATCCATCTGGTACTGGTTCCTGACTGCAAGGGAAGCGAGGCAGTCTTTTGTCCCACGCCAGGCTGTGGACGAGGGCTGGAGAGCTTTACTGATTCCTTCACCACCACACTGTGGACAGTTTGGCCAGATGATTCTTTGTTGGGGGAGGGACTAGCCTGTGCATCGAGGATGATTAACAGCCTGCCTGGCCTCTGCCTACCAGCACCCCTGCCCCAGATGTGACAAACAAAAATGTCTCCAGACATCTGCCACATGTCCCTTGGGTTGCAAAATCATCCCTGATTGATAACCGCTGCTTTAGACTCTGCCATCATTGCTTCCAGTTCTGTCGATTCACTAAGGTGTCGAGTCGGAAGATAGAGTGGCTTTGACCATCACGGGGAGGTGGCCCAGACAGGGTCCAAGGCAGAAACTGGGCTCGCGGTGCCAGCCCCCGTGGCTGAGACTAGAGTGAGGAAAACGGTAATATCTTCGAGTACAGAAGCATACCCATTTCTCCACCGTCAAAATTGAGACTGAAGTCTCGAATTGAAAATTTAGCTTGGTGGTGAGGAGCTCTGCAGTCAGAGACCTGGGATGGAATCCCAGTTTTGCCCTTTCAGGAGCAGTAAGGGCTACTTGAACAAGTGACTTTACCTATCCTTGCCTCAGTTTCCTTATTTGTAATATCTATATCATAGAGTTGTTCTGAGAATTAAATGAGATACAGTATGTGCTTGGCACGGAGTAAGTGCTTAACCAACGTAATGTTATTTTTTTCCGGACAAATCTGACTTTTTGTTTGTTTGTTTTTATGTCGTTAAGTAGATTTCTTCCCAAACTCTCCAGAAATCTGTGTCAACCTTCTGCCTTGTTGATTCTGGAAGCAATGTGCCAAACACCAACTTTAGGGCTTCCCTCCTGCTCTTTATGGGCAGTCCTGGCACCCCTCTCCTTGAGAACTTCCGTGGCCAGGAACAAAGCTGTGCCCTCGTGAGGAAGCCAGGCCTTGGCCGCGGCGTCTCCATTTAAGGTGGGTTTGTTCTGCTCCTACTAAGTGTTGAAGTGTTTTGCCAACATTTTTTAACTCTGTCATGCCCATGAAAGGGCTTACTAATGTGTTCAGTTACAAATGAGATGATTTTTTAAAGAGTGGAAAGCAGCGAAAAAATAACAGATGTCACCCTTGGGTGTGGACGGAGTCATTCAACATTAGGAAAGGTTCTAAAGGACGAAGGGTAATTGCCTAAATATATAAAAGCTGTCCTGCCTCTGTAGTCGACAGCAACCAGCAGCGGATAGGGAAAGTCCTCGACAAAACCCACAGGATTTGAAGTGTCATCGGCTGGGGAGCCCAGCAGCAGCAGAGTCCACAGCGTCTTCAGGAGCATGCCAGGAGTTCGTTGGAAGATTCAGAGGCTCTGAGTGATGAGATGTTTGCCCCGAGCCATGGATATTTCTTGGTACAAGGCCCCTTTGAATTTGCCAGACTCCAGGGTGCGTTGCGATGGTGGATATGAAGCTGCTAAGAGGAGCCTTCCTTTCATACTTGTGGATATTATCTGTCTCAGCAAATTTTCACTGGAGAAAGAGCTGATTTGTTGGGGGTGGAGGTGCAGTGAGGAAATGTGCCTGAGAGCACACACCAGTCATGGGAGGCGCATCTGCCTGGCTCTAAAACCTTCCTCTTTGGTGGAAATAAATCCGAGGGCTGCAGCTCTTCCAGCCCTCCAAGGCCGCTGGAATGACAAACAGCGGCTGATGATCAGCCTGTCAGGACACAACCCGCTTCTGAGCCGAGAAGCTTCTGAGCAGGAATCGTCTTGCTATCGCCTGGCAGCTGATCAGCCGTTTCCTGCCGATGAGACGGGGAGCTTAGATTTGTAAGCATGGGGCTGGTCTTTAAAATTCTGAGGGCAAAAGCAGATGGTGTAGTGCTGACTACACTACATCATTCTGTAACCTTCCAGAGACCGTGAAGGAATGGCTCCCTCAGAGGAGCCGGAAGCAGCTGAGAAGAAGGCAGGAAAGCGGGCTCGGTCCCTGTGGCTATTGGCTTCCCTTTCCTCTTCCTTTTCCTGGTCCAACAAAGTCAGGCCTTGGAATTCCGGCCAAACCTACTGGCTGGTGCAGAAGGAGGAAGAGGGCTCAGCCGGGCAGGTGGCCGATGGCAGCTCAAAGCTGCTCCTTAGGATTGAGTGCTCGGGCAACATTCACATTTATAAATCCACGTCGTTACTGAATAAACCTTAGAAGTTAGCTGTGGCAGATGAGCTTAGGAGGTAAGATGACTTATTTTTAAAATTGCACATAATTTTTAAAAAACTTTCGATTTTGAGATAATTTTACATTTATGGAAAAGTTGCAAAAAATAGTGCAGAGACTTTCCATCTACCCCTCCTCTGGTTCCTCTAATGTTCATATCGTATTTAACTACAATGCAGGGATCAAAACCAAGAAATGGACACTGGTCCAAGACTGTTCACTGATCTCCACGCTTTGTCAGGATTTCACCAGGTTTCCCGCTACTCCTTTCCAGGATCCAGCCCAGGATCCCGTGTTGTGTTTAGTTATTCTTTCTCAGTCTCATCCGATCTGTGACAGCTCCTCTGTCTTCCCTTGTGGTCCATGAGTTTGTCACTCTTGAAGAATGCCAGTTGGTTGTTTTGTTGGCTGTCCCTCTCTTTGGGTTTGTCTGTTGACTTCTCGTGGACTGTTAGCAAGACCAGCCCAGAGTGATGGACCCTTCTCAGTGTAACGTATCAACGTCCGTGATATCGGCATTTCTTGTTACTGGTGAGGTTTACTTTCACTGTTTGCATAAGGTGCTGGGTTTCTCCACTGTATCGTTTTTATTTTTTCCTTTTTAATTAACCAATGTCTTGGAGATATGTTTAGGCTATGCGAATATCCATTTCTCCTCAAACTTACCCCTCATTTTAGGATCCATTAGTGAATCTGGCCTGCACTGTGACCAATGTGGTGTTTCAATGGTGATTTTGTATTTTCCTCATTTCTTTATTTATTGATTGGAATTCTTCTGTCAGGAAGAGCTGTTACTCCCTCTTTAATTTATTAACTCAATTATTTATGTATATCAGAATGGACTCATGGGTTTTTATTCTATAGGCTATAATCAAATTATATTATTATTTACTTTGTTGCCCAAGTTAGTCCAGCTTTGGCCATTGGGAGCTCTTGCAGGTTGGCTCCTGTGCCCTTTCAATCCTGGGCTTCCATCCCTTTTTGAGCACTTTCTTATTTTCAGGCACTGTAAGATACTCCAGGCTCATCTTATGTTTTCCCTGCCCAAGCTGTATCAACTATTTCTCAAGGAGCCCCAGTTCCTTTTTATAGAGAAGAGTATTTAGAAACCAAGATCTGGACACCAGGTATGTTCATTGCTATTGGGGTGTCATTGTTCCTGGGTGCTCTCAGCAGTCAGAACTAGGAATACATGTATGTACACAAACCTGTGGAGAACCAGGAAATACATG
>JAQZBX010079208.1:0-14013 GCA_029593785.1 Cabassous unicinctus | reverse complement strand
CCGCGCGGCGCGGTGGGCTGATGCAGCGGGACCTCACAGCAAGGGGGAGATAAGCAGACTTGGAAGAAACACACAGCGAGGACACAGTAAAACACAAGCAGCAAGGGGGGGATAAATAAATAAATAAATAAATCTTTAAAAAAAAAAAAGACAATCAAACTCTCACTAGACGTGCAGCATGACCAGAGTTACTGAATTCACAATGAGATTATTTTTTAAGGGACCACGTTTTCATTTTCATGTTTTCCCTTCATTTATGTTCTTCAAGATAAGAAAGGATGCAGAAATGGATAACTTAGCCAAGAGATATTTGACTGAACTTATAAAAGAAGAATGCTGGAATTCAATGGCCGTGAAAGGGTGCGCTCTTAAGGTAACATACAATACACAAAACTTAGACTGATGAAAAACTTATTGAAATTCTTATGGTAGAAAACTAAAAAATAAATTTGAGAAACTATATACATAGCAAAGAACACAAAGTGTGCCTTCCCCCTTCCTATTCAGAAATCTATGGAATTCCACCCAGATGTGGCACTTTCTCTTGACCCATTTTCCCTCTCTTTGTTCCTATATGCTTCCAAGCCAGCATCTCTCAGGATTTGCCTTCTTGCCTCTATGATACTACCTGCATCTGAGTCTTCATAGCTGTCTATTCCAAAGGCCACCTCATTCGCATTCCCCACAGATAGAAAGCTAGACAACATTGGTTACATTCCGTCTGTGCCTGCCCTCACATTTGCTAAAAGGCTGTTTTTCATGCTTTTGTATTGAGAATCCTCCCAACACAATTTCCCTCTTGGTGACCAATACAGTTTATGCCTATGGTTCTAGAGTATTAACAGCACCACTTTCAAACATGCCCCTGTTTAGATAATAAAGTATTTGGTCACCCTACGTTTATGTGACAGAGTATGTGGCTCTAGAACATGGTTTCTCAACCTTGGCACTATGAACATTTGGAGCTGGATGATTCTCTGTTATGGGGCCTGTCCTGTGCATTGTAGGTGTTTAGCAACATCTCTGGCCTCTACCTATTGGACACCTGCAGGTCTTCCCGCCCACGGTCGTGACTATCAGTATCTCCAGACATTGCCAAATGTTCTGTGGTGGGGGTTGGGTGGGGCGGGAGAATCACCCCTAGGTGAGAACCTCTGTCCTAGGAATAACTTCTTTACAAAAATACAGTTATTTTGTGCAAAGATTATACCAATGTCAATGAAATAGTATTGCTCTATTTTAAAGATGTTTCCATTGTCAGTGGTATTCTGTGAGTTACTTTTAATAAGGGGAAACATCCCTCACTCCACCCTGAGATACACAAAATTGTACTAAAAATTGATTTATTTCATCTTGCTTTTCTTCCCCAAGTGCTTTCACCTTCCCTATGTGGTTGAGAACTTCCCAATGAAAGAGCGCACAGCTGAAGAATTGAAGGAATTGGAGAGTGTTTTACAGCAAAAGAGGATTGAAGCAGAGTGTCTTAAGGTACAGCTTTGAATACATATATTTTCATGAATGATGCATTTTATTTCATGGTCTCCCTCATACAGATTTGAGATGGCATACAATTTAAGATAAATTTAGAGATTGTATTTATATTTTCATTTCCTTGTTATTTTGCAGAATATAGTCTAATGAATACCCTATATCCACACAATAAATCAAGGATCTACATCCTTTTCAACACTGGCTGCCTTCAAATATGAGGATACCCTAAAAAATGAAGTTTAGAGGTTTTTCTTGCCCTGGTCAGAGGTTCTCTACATCCACTCAATACTCTTTTTTTTTCTCTCCCTGCCCCTTGTTGTTTGTGCTCGCTGTCTGCGCTCTGTGTCCATTTGCTGTGTGTTCTTTCCGTGTCTGCTTCTCTTTTTCTTCTCATCTTTCTCTTTTTAGGAGGTACCGGGAACTGATCCCGGGACCTCTGGTGTGGGAGGGAGGTGCCCAATTGCTTGAGCCACCTCATCTCCCTGGTCTGCTAAGTCTCTCACTGTCTCTCCTCTGAGTCTCCCTTTGTTGCGTCATCTTGCTGCCCCAGCTCTCCGTGGTGCAGGCCAGCTTGCCTTCGCCAGGAGGCCCCAGGAATCGAACCCGGGGCCTTGCATATGGTAGACGAGAGCGCAATCACATAAGCCACATCCACTTCCCACTCAATACTTTTTATCCTCCCTTATCACCAAGGATTGTATTTTAAGATAATTGAGCAAAGGTGAAATAGAATCTGCTTTGATAGAATTATGGTTTTCCTAAAGCAAACCTAGCTTCATTGTCGGCAATCTCTGTCCAACCACTAATATACTCTGCCCTTTGATTTAGCTTTGTTTTGGTGAGAACTTTGCATCTGCTCTTTTTCTGAAATATGAAGTATAAAAGGCATGCATAATTCTTAACTTATACCTACCAGTCCTATGTGAACTAGTTCCTTTGCAAAATATGAAGAGAAGGTATACTTTTTTGTGCCAAAGTACCAAGAAAGACTCAAAATATTTATAAACAAGTGTCATCCTGACACAAAAATATAAAATATACTATCAAAATCAATTTTTACCCTATTGACTTATCCCCAGTTTTTCGGTTTCTGAAGCCTTAATCTCTTCTGTAGCAGTTTTTGGGTCTAGCTATCACTTTGAATTCAGTTGTTGCAGAGAGAATTTAACATCTTAAAACGATTGCTGAAATCATTGAGTTGTCTCAAAATTTCCCTTTAGAGAATTCTTTTCATTGAATAACTTCTACGCCATCTTTTTCTATATTTAGCTACGGAAGGAAATTGTAGAGGTTCAGTCTGCAGTTACCTTGGTTAAAAAGCATCATGAGGAGGAGGATGAAGAGGAAGAAGAAACCATGCCAATAAAAGATACCAACTTGCCCAATTACCTGCTTGGCAGTCTGAGTACTGATTTTGGGGTAGACATCTCTTTATTGTCAAGCCAATTGGAACTTCATTCCAGAGAGGAGAAAATCAACCAAATTATATTACTGAAGGTGGGTGGATTTTCTCTTTATTCTTGAAAATCTCTAAAACTCCCCCATCAGATATTTTGCAGGGGTTCACATTGAAATCTAATGCCCACCAAATGACGTGTTTAAAGTACGTGGGCTAGCATCCATGTCCTTGAGACAGAGCTTGTATACAAGAGTTGCTTTCATCCATTTGGACTGGGTTCTGTAGTACCAAGGTTTCTAAAGAGCATCCTACACTAACTGGCACCACAAGCCATCTGCTTAAATCTCCAGTAGGTTCAAAGATTAAATAAACCCTTGGATGCCATCTTCTATGTAACCCAGGATCAATTAGGATCTCCTTATAAGATCAAGATAGGATTGCTTATCTCTCTCCTTAACCTGGGGAAATACAATTTCTTCTCTAAGATTTTTATAAATTCTGGGGCTTAGAGATAAGGTGCAGGGGTCCCTCTGGCTCTAAATTCTACTTCTTACTTTCCACCGATCTAGTCAGTCTCAGAACTCATCTGAATATGCAAAAGATCCTGCTGAAGGTTTTTGACGATGTGAGGACTGAGAATGCACCAATGCGGAGAGTTGAAATTTAATGTTGTCTGTTTCTGTTCCTGAAAGTCCCTCAGCTCTGTCTGAAATGTGAATTCCTGCCATGGTGCTCAGTTCTCTTCCTATCCTTTCTTCTTCTTCTCCTCCAACCCCTGAAATTCCTGTTCATTTGTCCTCAGAACTGTTTAGTCATCTCTTTTGTTGCTCAGCTTCCACTGACCCATGTCTTCAAAGTCTCACTTTCCTGCCGCTGTATTAAGGCATTTTCTACGCGAAGGTGGTTTCTAGCCTGAGAGAAATTCTGGTGCAAACTGTTAAGAAATTTTTTCACCCTACTTCAGTGGCTTCATCTTCAGTAGGATAGATATAGACTGACCTCTGATAATAAAGGCTACTTTGAGTTGACCCATCGCTCTACCCATCAGCAGTGGTGGGTGCAATCCGGCAGGCTAGCTCAGGCTCACTTCCTCCCTGGGAATGACCTGTCCATATAGGGGAAGAATATTGTGTGTAGCTGTGCTTCTCTGGGAGATCCTCCAAACAACCTTTCTCTACATCACTCCCAAACTAGGTTCCCAAAGAAAGACATTTCCTGACTTAAACAGTGCATATTGTTTTTAAATAATTTATGATTTTTTTTTTTTTAGAACATACGCAAAAGTAGAGAGAACAACCCAATGAATCTTTAGGTACCCATTGCCCACTTCAGCATTTATCAACATACCTGCATATTGGAGTTACAACTTACATATCTGAAAACAGCTTATGGTATAACAGTTATGCTGTTGCCTTAATTCTACCCATGGTTGGATGCCCCTGTAGATTATTAAGCCAAGAAATTCCTTAATCTGAACAGTGTTTTACAAAGATCAATTTACTGAAAATTTGTGAAATGACTTAGAAGGGAAAATAAAACAGTGGGTTTGTTTTGCGTGTAAAGATATAAAATGTGATGTATTTTCAATAACATACTGATCTTTCAGGATATAATATACAAAGTAAAAACTGTTTTTAACAAAGAGTTTGATACTGCATATAAGCAAAAAGAGTTTGAAGTTGCACGTGTGAAGGAAAGAAATATAAGAATTAAAGAAATTATTTTAGATCTGGAATTAGAAGAAGACGTCTGGCAACCAGAATTTGAAGACTGTGAAAAGCCAGAGAGAATCCTTGTTGTGGAAAATAATGAGGTACTGGCTTGCCATGTCATCCTTTTCCTTCTTTGTATTGACATTTTCCCAATCTCTTATTTATTCATCTTGTTTACACTGCTGGAAGCAACTGTGTTAGGTAGCATGCTTGGTTACAAGTACCAAAACAGTTGACATAGCCTCCGCAATAATGTGGGTTTCTCTTGTGAATCCAATGAAGCCCAGGGAAGAATTGGACACTGAACCTATGAAGGACGCAGGAACCAAAGACTGGAGCTTAGTGGTTCTTCTCTTAGCGAACTTCTCCCTCAATTTCAGCTTCCTCTTGCAGTTTCTACTTTATATCTCCTCCACTCAAGAGAGAAGCTCATTTGAACTAGAGTCTCTGAGTCCCAATTCTGGATTTGCCTGAGCAGGGGCTCCTTGGCCCAGCTTGGGTCTCATGCCTGTGTACACATCGTAGGAACCCAGGGCCAAGGGAGCACCAGCTTAGGCCATTAGGACGGTGTGGCTCTCAAAGGCGGCTCACTAGAGAAAACTGTGTGTGTGGGCAGCGGGGGGAGGAGGGGGAATGGACACACGGGAACTCTGTCCTCTGTCCTTTCTGCATGATTTTCCTGTAAATCTACAACTCCTCTAATACAAAAAAAAAATTTTAAGTAATGCTAAAGAATAATCAGAGGAAAACCCTTGCTCACATGAAACCATCTTGATTTCTCTAGGGCAAAAGATAATAGGCCTGTTAGATGCCAGGCACCATTCTGAGTGCCCTTGATATACTGAAATTCATTTATCATTATAAAACCTTATAAGATAGGGAGCCGATGTGGTACAGTGAGCACCAGCTTCCCACAAACGAGGTCCTGGGTTCAATCCCTGGCCCCAGTACCTCAAAAAAAACACAAAACCTTATAAGGTAGGTACTACTATTACCTCCATCTTACAAATGAGGAAACTGAGGCACAGAGAGGTTAAGTAGCTTATGCACCGCAACAAAGCTAGTGAGTGACAGTTGGAGCTAGAACCAAGCCTGTCACACATCGGCTTATCTTCCCAGCCTCTACACTCTACTGTGTGTGTTTAAGCAAGTTGTTTCTTCCTGAACTAGATTCTTGCCATGTCACCTAAAACTCTCAAGCACGGTGATATCAAGGACCTCACTCTACCCCTCTTGGGAAGATCCTGCTGTGGGCAATCACTCTGCATAATTAGCCCCAGAAAGGTTGCTTCCTCTCTTACTGTAATCCAGTCTACTACAGCAGAGTGAACTTGTTGTAAGGCAGAACTTATGATGTCCGTCCCCTGCTTAAACCTTTGCGGTGGCTGCTCATTTGCACTTAGGATAAAACCCCCAAGCCCCTTCCTATATATACTATATTGTCTCTTTCAGATTAAAGCCAGCAAACATGTGAACCTGTGGCAAAAAGCCAAAGCAGAATTGATTGTGACCCGTGAAATGGAGCGATGGCTTGTAGCACGAGTATGCAGTTTTGCTTAACTAGTACCTAAGACCCTCTTTCCTCTCGGGATGCTTGTTCCTAGCTGGATGTACTTACTAGTCCTGTACTTGTACTCCATGTCTTTGTCACATGCAGCGGTCACTCGAATCACAGGTGGTCTCCCTCCCTTTTCCTTCCACACCACCGTCCACTCTCCCCCAATCCGAAATGCAGTGATTGTAGCACAGGGTGGGGGGCTGTCCCTGGTTCTCCCCACAGTGGGCCAGCCCACTCTGTGCCTTCCCTGACCCTGTTCTTTCCCAGAGTTCCGACATGAGACACCGAGCCCTGGTGGACATGATGGGTGGTGTTTTGGAAGTCAGGAAGGAAGACGTTCTGAGAATGGTGAGGTTCTGGCCATCCCCACGGAAGGTGGAATGGGGTGGAAAGAGCTGCATGAATATTTATCACTTCTATCTCAGACGGACCTGAGTATTAGAAATTCCACAACAAAAAATATTACATAGCCTTTTAGTACTTTAGAAACAAACCACATCAGGCAAATAAAAAGTTTGAAACCTGAGGTTTGCCTTCCAAACAAATAAACAAACAACCACAGTGGTTTGTGGTCTCCACAGAAGGGGTGGGGGATGCATAGCCCTGTACCTGCGAGCTTCTGTATATACAAGGGAACGTTTCCTTTGATACCTGGAGCAAACGTTTCCTTTGATATAGGTGCTCCTGGAGCTTAGGCATAGCTCTAGCTACAAAGCTCAACACACACCTCTCTGTCACCTCAGATTCTGTGTATGTCCCCAACCACCCACCCTAGCTTATGTCATGGGAAAAGAGCAACTGTAGCCATTACATTTTCCATATCCTTTATCAAAATGTCTGGTCATTTTCCCTGCCAATGAAAAGTTTTAAAAGTTTTAAAAGTTTTAAAGAGCTCTTTTTAACTGTAATGATAACTCTGAGCTTTTACAGTACTACTATACTTATGTTTGAGCTAGAGTAAATGCTCTCCTTTCTATCTTTAGGTGATTCCTCAGCCTGATTTTATGACAAAATCTGATGCTTTGTGGTCTGAAGAGGAAAGGAAACAATTCAAAGACTATGAGAAAAAAGTCAAAGAGTTAAATGAAGAACGAGATAAGTATAGAAAGGTTAGAAGAACATAGAACTAATGTAACCTACCATATCCAGGGTTCTGCTTCATTATCTTTTCAAATTAAATGTGCTTTATTTTCTCAGTGTCTTTACTAGAGGATAGTTCTTCAACTTAAATTCTAAAGAGAAATATATGCTATATTTGGAGAAATTGGTGGAGATAAATTTGATGACCTAGACCAATTTAAAACAAAAAGAACAAAGAGCAGTGGTTAGGAAAATTCTTACTGACTTCAACATTTCCTGCATTATTATGATTTGTTTGGTCATTCATTCCTCAAATGTTTAATGAACACCTATTAGAGTGTATGCAAAGCACTGCCAGGTATTGCTCTGTATTGTTTACATTGGTTTGCATTCAGAAATGCTTTTGCTTGATTTGTTTTCTATCTCAAGGAAACGATTTGCGAGACCAGTGACACAATACAACACATACTTTGCAATGCTAATTTGAGGTTTTGCAATGCAATTCTGCTATTTCATCTCCTTCCATTGCAAAGAAACTCATATTCCCACATTAAAATTGCTTACAATTATAATAGAGATATAAAAGATATGGGTGTCCCACCAAGTGAGTAAGATTCATTCTCCTGTAAGGAAGTAAAATGATGCCATCATATGAGGCAGGACATTTTGTCCGCTTTATGGTGACTGTATCTCATGAACAACTCTTTTGAGCCTTATTGTTAACCTGTCCCTTTTTTATTCACTATGATCTTCTAGTGGTGTTCTCGGTGCATTTTATTCTAAGATAATATTTGTTTGAAAGTCAAAATGAATAGTCTTGAATGAAGTAAAGATTTCAAGGCATCAGGGAGTACAGCTGCCTAGGTGATGGCCATTCCACTGCACCAGCTCATGGTCTTGCCTTGTAAAATGGTCCCCTGCCACACTCTCGCCTCCCTGCCCCCCTTGGTCATTCTCACCTGATAATATTTCAGCCTTTGTTACATCAAGTACTCTGCCTCTTCTGCACCTGCACCCATGCAATGGACAAAGAAAAAATACTGACTGATTCCACTCTAGTTTAATGACCATGCTCTTCCTTGGATCGTTAGAGCTGCCCAGCGACGCAATTACATTTTGTCGCTCGCCCAGTGCACTCCCTTATGTGAACCCACATAACCTGGGGGTCTTAATTAAAAATGCAAATTTGGATTCCATAGGCCAGAATGGCTGTAAGGACCCTGAGTTTCTAACAAACTCCCAAATCCTGGAGGACCATTTCACACCTCCTCTGCTTTCCTCAAATCTCCCAACACCTGACCCCCTCAACTCACTCTCACCTAATTCTCTATTTCCCTAGGAGACTGAGAGCAACTAGAAGAGACCTTTCCTTGCCCTCCCACCAAATCCACAGTCTCCCTGCCTTTCTTTTTCCTGTGGATGAAATAGCCTTGCCTCCAGCCAACACTGGTCCTCCAATTGCACTAGATCTCATCCCATCTCACCTACTCGATGTCATTTTACTTCAGCAATTTCTCTTTTCCTATGTCATCAAATTTTTTTCCTCCCTGCTGGATTATTCCCATCAACATACACACATGCTGTCATTTCCCTTGTCTTATTAAAAGGGAATACAGGAGTTCTTTGTACTATTCTTGTGACTTTTGGGTTAAAATAAATTTATTTCAAAATAAAGAAAAAACCTCCCTTGACTCCACTTTCCCCTTGATGTGCTGATCCATGTCTCTGTGTCCTTCACAGCAAGAAAAATATTTATGTTCACTCACTCTGATTTCACTCTTCTCAATCTTTAGAAAACACATTTTATTATGGAAAATGAGAAACATATATGAAAATAGAGAAGATGGTGTAATGACCCTCGGCCAATCTCAACCCTTGTCATCCTATGGCCACTGTTTTTCATTTCCTCCCTCCACCTATCCCCCAAACCTGGATTATTTTTTTGCTGATTTTTATTTTGAAATTATTCAAACCTACAGAAGAGTTATATGAGTAGTACAGTGAACATCCATATACCCTTCACCTGTGCTCATCAGTCTTTTATATTGTTCTCTATCTAGTTTTTATTTTTTGGCTGAATTATTGGAGATAAGCTGCAGACATCATGACACACCTAAATACTGTAGCATAAATCTCCTAAGAACAAGGACATTCTCCTACATAGCCACAATAAAATGATCATACTCAAGAAGTTTATTATTAATATAACACTATTACCTAATATGTAGTTCATATTCAAATATATTCAATTGTTCCAATGATGTCTTTCATAGCTTTTTTTAAAATCCAAAAGCTAATCAGTTGCACTTAGTTTTATGTCTTTTTGGTTTCCCGTGATATAGCTTTGTGTGTACGTTCCATGACACTGACATTAAAAAAAAATAAAAAACCCAGGCCAGTTGTTCTGTAGAATGCCCCTCAACTTGTATTGAATTGCGTGCTCATGATTAGATTCAGGTAAAATCTTTTTTACAATAACACTACATAGGTGATGCTGTGTCCTTCTCGGTGCATGACATCAGGAGGCACCTGATGCCATTGGTGTCATTATTGGTGATGTTAAGATGATCTCTTGGTAAGGTGGTGTTCTGCAGATTTCTTCATTATAGATGTTCCTTTTCTCCTTTTTATTTATTCTGTAATCAGTGGGGTGACATTTGGAGACTGTGATTCTTCTGCTCATATAGTATTTTGCAATCTATTGATGATCCCTGAATCAATTGTTACTATGGTGATTGCGAAATTCTAATTTCTCTCAATTATTCTATATTTGGTATTTTCCTGTAAAGAAGAATTTTCCCTCTGCCCCACATGAGTCCTACTCTTTTAAAAATTCTTTTAAAAATTGAATGCATTTTAATCCATTACTGTTCTTATTCTTTCCGATGTTCAGAGCATTCAGAGCTCCTTCAGTCTGTCATGTTCTTGTGACATAGTCCCAGCAGTTTTTGAGCACTTTCTCCCTTTCTAACACAAGAACATCTTCTACTTTTCCTGCCATATGCCTGAAATCAGCTATTTTTCTAAGCATACATGATTTCTTTTACTGGAGATTGGTATTTAGAAACCAAAATCTGGGTACTACACATGATTATTGCTACTGGGGGCAAAAGACAGCTTTGCTTCTAGGTTATTTCGGTGGACAGAGCTAGTTATATGTATTTACACACATATAATATGTATGTGCGTGTGTCTATCTATATCTTTATCTCTATATGTGTGTAGGTATATATTCATGAGTTCATATTTTTACCTCCTAGTCAACACCACAGGATTCCTCTCTCTCTCATTTAATATTTATTTTACTTTTCCCCCACAGTGAAATCTCTGGTTCTCAGATAATAAATACATTTACTCATTGGTTCAGTCCTACAATGTACACAAAATTCCTCTACCAAAAACAAATTTACTAAATCAATTTTAAGATTTCTTTACACTTCTTTTTCTTCTTTGAATATATCCCACTGAGGATGTACAACCAGCATATTATGTTCAGAAGTTATTTGGATGAATTGTTATTTTTCCTTCTCATGGATAACAAGTTCTTTAAGAACTGGTGCTCTTATTTGAGGGGAGGGGGTTTGTGTGTCTTCTTTTTGTGATTTTCTTTCGTTTCTGTAGGACCCTTAATTTCCACCTCTTCCTTCCTTTTTTTCCTGCAACACCAAGTCTCCAAGGAGTTCCTCCCTCTTCCAAGCTGCCTTCTTCTCCCCAAAAGCAATTCTGCCCCAACTGCACTTCTGGAACCATGCCTTTTAAAAAAAAATTTTTTTTAATCCCCTCTAGTTCTTCACCCCCACCCCCCAGATAGTTCCCTCATCTGTCTGCTTGTTGTCTGCTCCTTGTGTCCACTCGCTGTCTGCTCAAAGACACTGGGAACCGAATCCTGGACCAGGTGGGCATCCAACCACTTGAGCCACATTCACTCCCTGTTCATTGTCTCTGCTCATTCATCATCTCATTGCGCCAGCTTGTTGTGTCTACTGGTCTTCTTTAGGAGGCACCGGGAACCAGACCTGGGACCTCCCCTGTGGGAGGTGGGTGCCCAACTGCTTGAGCCACATCCATTCCCCACACCCTTTTGAATCCCTTCTTTCTGATTCCCCAGTAGCTCCTCATCCATCTACCACTCCCACCCTAATCCAAACCAGCATCAGCTTTCACTTGCACTAGTCTTCCCTGCTTTCCCCTCACCCTGATCCTGCATCCTCTCTCCTTTTATCTCCTTTCACTCTCTCTCTCATTAACCCTCTTCCTCGTTAACTGTTTCAGCTCCACTGACCTCCTTGATGTTCCTCAAAGACACCCAGCAAACTCTGGACTTGAATGCCCACAGTTAATCCTTGCTGTTGGGCCTTGACACATGCTACATCCTTTGCCCAGAGTGCTCCTACCCATTTAGCCACGTGGCTTGTGCTCTCACTACCTTTGGATCTCTGTTCAATCAACACCTCAACTCCCTACACAGCCCTCCCACCCCCACACTGTTCCATCCCCTTTACCTGGCTTTATTGCAGGGGTTCTTAACCAGGGGTCCACAGTCCCCTTGGTCTGTGAGCTTGAATTGAAAAAAATCAGCTTATTATCTTTATTTCCTCTGACCTCTAACTGAAATCTAGCATCTCCTTCACTTATGAATGTATGCAATAAATTACAGTAGTATTCATTTCATGTCACATTACTGTTGTTGCGTATCTTGAAAAATTGCTTATGCTCATCCATACTTTGAAATTTTGGTCATTGTTAGACCTGACACTAGTTAAGTGTCATAAAACTATCTGCTGCTACATTCTTAGAAGGGGTATGTGGTTTTCACCTGACTGGCAAAGGGGTCCATGGGACAAAAAAGGTTAAGAACCCCTGCTTTATTGTATTCCATAATATTTATCACTTCTTTATTTGTACTGGCCTTCTTTATTTTTCCTTGTTTATTTACTGTCTATCTCTTCTAGGATAGACACTACTTCTCCTATTCTTCACTACTGTTTTCCCAGTGTTTAGAACTACGCCTGACCCATAATAGACACTCAATAAATATTTGTTGAAAAAATTAATGAATTTATTGACACCTATGATGTGCCAGGCAGTTTTCTTTTCTTTTTTTTTTTTAGGATTTATTTATTTATTTCTCCCCACCCCCTTGTTGTTTTTCACTTGCTGAATCTGTTCATTTTCCTTGTTTCTTTAGGAGGCACAGGGAGCTGAATCCTGGACCTCCGATGTGGGAGGGAGGTGTCTAATTGCTTGAGCCACTCCACTCCCTGCTTTGTTGTGTCTCTCATTCTGTTTTTCCTCCCGACATCTCTTGTTGCGTCATCTTGTCATGCCAGCTTGCCAAGCCTGCCCGTTGCATCAGCTCGCTGTCTTCTTTAGGAGGTACTGGGAACCTCTGCTCCCTGCTTTGTTGTGTCTCTCATTGTTCTTTTCTTCTTGTGTCTCGTTGTGTCGCCTTGCCATGCCTGCCTGTTGCACCAGTTCACCATCTTCTTTAGGAGGCACTGGGATCCGACCCAGCGACCTCCCAACTCCCATGTGGTAGGCGGGTGCCCAGTCTGCCCAGTCTGCCCAGTCGCCTGAGCCACATCCACTTCCCCAGGCAGTTTTCTAAGAATGGGGATTTGTAGATTAAAAGATACAACCTCTGCCCTCAGGAGCTTACAGTTTGATCAGTGCATATAATACATTCTTAAATGTTTCTTTTCAGGGCTGGGAGAAATTCTTGGTGTGGTAAATTTCTGCGGTGTTCACAGACACCTCCTGCTTGGCCTCTCATCTCTCAATTTCCCCTGCTTCTCAAGTCTCAGCACCTGATGATTGGCACAATTAGATTTTCCCAGGTATCTCTAAGGAAAAGTGACATCCATGTCTTTAATAAGTACTTCTTGACTGCCTACTGTGTGCTAAACGCTATGCTAGTCCTGAGGGATATGAGATGAATAAGACAGACATGGCTCTTGCCCCTCATTGTCTGGGATGAGGGAGCATATATTAACTGGATGCTCACAAGATAATTGTTTAACTATGGTATGATAAATTAGGAAGGACAAGTTCAGGGTGCTATCTGTGATAGTAAAAACTGAGGCACTGACTTGGATCAGAGGCTACTGATGCCCCCCAGGTCCCTTTTACAGGCTGGTGTACCCATGCCCTAGCTGCTGTGAGTGCTGCAGCCACAGATTTACCCCTGAGACCTTCCCTGGACATCCCCTTGGCTGATGGGAGCATCCTTATCCAGAGACACATGCAAGGTTACCCCTTTACCTCTACCCAGGGCAAGCAATGACTGACGGATGGGGCAGGGGCTACAAGAGTCCAGCCTCTCTTGCCTCAAGGTGGGATGGCTCAGCAGAGCCGCTCCTGTCCGCCCACCCCCCACCGTTCCCCTGGGAATCAGGCCAAGGCTGGAGCACTTGAGATGACATCATCGCTCAGCTCCTGCCCCTGCCCGGCTCTTTTTCGCTCACTCCATTACATGTTTTTCCTGAAGAGCACTCCCTCAAATCCTGTGCTCTGCAATCCTGTTTCAGTCTTGGCTTCTAAGACTTAAGACAAGGCCTAAGACAGGCCCGAGGAAGCCTTCTTGAGAAAGAGACATTTATTGCATTGGAAGAATGAGAAAGAGTGTACAGGTTGAGAGTGAGATGAAGAGCAGACAGATGGAAAAGTATATGAGAAGAGCCTGCAGAGAGGAGTCTGGAGCATTTGAAGAACAGGGTGTATTAGTCAGGGTTCTCTCGGGAAACAGAATCAACAGGAGATATCTGTCAATAATA
>JAQZBX010079207.1:0-13988 GCA_029593785.1 Cabassous unicinctus | reverse complement strand
GACCAAACCATTCCAAGTTCTGAAGGAATCTACATAAATATAATAAATTGAATTTATATGTATGGTAACCCTTAACTTCTCATAAACATTTCAATACTCTTTTACAAACAAAATTTTCATATAAGTTTAAAATTCAGATAAATCGAAATCAATTAGTCAATCATAAATGTGATAAAGACAGAAAATAAATGTCCACAGAGTATTTCTGGTAATTATTAGAGCACTGGGCTTGTGTCGCTTCATCATCTTTGTCACTTATTCTAAACTTGGCTGGCTTTAAGTAAATCCACTGAGGAGGAGATCCCACCCCCAAGGTCTGATCTCCTCAGCAGCTATTCCAGCCCTCTTCCCCTTTGCTTCCCTCCACCTCATTAGCCTCAAAGAGGAAGATTCAATTCCTCAGGCTCCCTTGCAGCCACATGTGGTCACATGACATACTTCTGCCCGGTGGCACGTGGATAGGAGTGCCTGTCTGCTTTATTCCATGAATCTTAGGGGATCAGATATTTTCTCATTTGTACGAGCCTCACCGTGTTCCAAACACCATTTTACGTGCTGTGAATGGGTTAACTATAATATCCATAAAAAGCCCATGAGGTAGATAAAATTATTATTCCATTTCATACACCAAGAAATGGTAACACAGAGACGTTACTAATTTGCCCAGAGTCACACAGTCAGAAAACGGCAGAGTCAAGATTTGAGCTCAAGCAGCCTGGCTCCAGTCTGTCCTGTCACTCTTGTACCAGAGCCACTTCTCATCCATCCTTCCTTGGCCGGGGCCCCAAAACTCTTTGCTTCGTCTACACTGCAGTATGTATGCCATATTGTTACCAATAATTGTTTCTATGCATGTCTGCCCCATTACTCATTTCCACCCCCAATCCTAGCCTCACTATCTCGATACCCACAGATTTTGAATAAACACAACACTTAAATGAACTTGTGACTTAAGATCTATAAAATTACAAATATCATAAAGCACAGACTTATTTTAACATCTCAGTATGTCAAGCCTAGTGTTTATTCCTTGAAATTAAAAAAAAAAAGTAAATAGAATCAATTTTAAAAAGTGGCTTTTACTGTGTAAAGAGGGTGTCATCTTGTATCATGACCAGAGGACTGTTGAATATTAGAACTCCGTTGCTTCAGATGTTTCGGGCTAAGAGAAAGATGTGTTTGGAAACGTATTTGACCGTTTTTAAACTGGGCTGTAAGGACCCAGGGTGTTTGAGGAATACCCTGAGCTTTGGGATGAATGTCCGGGTGTTGTCCAGGTCCTTCGATGGCATACCCGCACGCTCCCGCCAGTCAGAGGGTAGGGCCCGGAGCACCGCTGGGCTGGACAAAGGTGGTGATTCTCAGCTCAGGACTTTAATGATAAGAAGCCCCAGAATTGCAGAACTTGGAAATATTTTCTACCTCTTGTAATTACCAAAGCATCCTAGTATCCATCCCTTGGGACTTCTGGAGCGTCTGGAGTCTGTCCCTATACCCACTCATTCAGGCAGTGTGGAAGCATGAGCAGCTCCCGTGGTTGCTTTTATGTGGAAAAGTGGTGGAATCCTTTCTTATAAAACCCAGGATAGTGGTGAGGAGCATCCACATGTGTGTCTGAGTTCCTCTCTTGTTAGAGATCTGCCCTTTGAATGTGGCTCACCAGTTAAGACTCTGTTCTCCGAGGTGTTAAAGAATTAGTAGGAGAGGAGGCAGGCGGGGTGAGTGGCAAGTCAGCTCCTCCTCTGTGGAGTCGGATGACCTGGGTCAAGTCTGGCTCCGTTGCAGAGTCGTATGATTTCAGATAAGTCGCAGTTCTCTGAGCTGTATTTCCTTCCATGTAAAAGCAGAGTCATTTGATAAATGCTTGCGCTGATGAATTAAAGAATGTAAACAAGAAAAGGCTTTATAACAATGATGTTCTTACATTTTTCCACGACTTACCGATTTCCAGGTGACACCTCAAACTTACAGTATCCCATCACCTTCCTTTGCAAACAGCCTTCTCTCAACACACTTCCTCTCCATGATCATGTGATTTATATTCCCTCAGTCGCTGAGCTGAAAACCTGAAACACGGTTGATTCTACTATATTCTTTGCTCCCTCCATGCAATCAGGAATGTATCCTCTATTCAACTGATATCCTATTAACCCTATTACTCCTGCAACCTAATCAATCCTATTGATACTTTACTTTATTTTAGCAAACAATTTGCCACCTTGTTATCTCCTGGTAGATTAGCAGCAAAGGCAGCCATTCCTTTCATGTGCCATTGCATGTTAATTTGAAAGAAAACAGCTCGGTAGGAATATACAACTCTTGCTCAAAAAAAATCTGTCGCAGGAAAGGTAAAATGTTCTTGTTCCTTTCTCCATTCTTGAACCAGTCTTCTCTCTTTACTCTCTTCTTTAAACTTGTGTCTTTGTGATGATGGCTGCCCTGAGGCAAGACCTGCCTACTTTATCCAAAAGCTCAATTGCTCACATCAAATTCCACTTCATTTACATAGTACCATTGTAAAGAGGAAGCTGAGAAGACACTTAGTAGATTTGGTGGAAAGCAACTTTGCACCGTACTTTTCTTTATTTTTTTCCATACGACAATGACATTGTTTGTCAAATACTTTGACAAATGCCCAAAATCAAGCATTCTGTAAAGAAAGAAAGCAAATGGTGCTGCTTCTCCTCCAGGGGGACGGTGTCAAGTTTCTGGGCCTGGACACCCAGGCAGTCACTAGAACAAAGCAATCATGTTTTGTTTTCAACCCAGGAAAGATTCCTAGAAAAAGGAGCCCATATTCAGTGTCATGAAGCAGTGTCATTCATATTATTGAATGAAATAATAACCTAACATTTGAAGACTTTGTAAATATTATGTTAAACAAGCATGGCTCATGCTTATTAATATTATTTGAGTAACGTTATTTGTTTCCCAGGGTCTTTTGGTTATTCCATAGGGAATAACTTTTTTACAAAGTTCATCCATGTTGCCTCCTGTCCCTGGATGAACATTCTCCTGGGCCTCAGACTTCCTGTCCTCCTCAGATAAGGAAGACTCTTCCGGTCACATTGAGTCTGCAGTTATTTCCCTCCCCCTCGTTGGACTGGGTTGTGGCAGGTGGAAAGCCAAGAATACGTATTAGGAGAAGGGGATGGTGTCTTCTCTCTACCACATGCCTTCTACTAATCTGGGGCTCTGAGACTTCCGGGGTGGGCAGTGGGGAGGGCCAGAGGCTGGGAGAGAAGGGGGTCCTTACAGGATGGGGGCTGTGGTGGACTTAGGAGATGTTCCTCTCCGACTTTCTCTCCTCAGTACCCGCCTTGGTTCTTCGGTGGCCACCATCCCTGAGCCTTCTCACCTGTGGGTCCCCTGAGGGATGTGGGCAAACACATCCGATTCCGGCTGCTTGCCTGCAACTCTTTCCGCAGCCCCTGACGCCTGCGTCCCACCTCGGCTGCCTTCTGAGGGCTGCTCCTCACATCTCCAGCCGGCCTCTGGGGCTGGGTTTCAGACACCCTCCCGGTTGCACAACTCAGGAAACGCTCAGTGAAGCACCATCATTCCGCAAACTGCCGCACTCTGCTCCGCTTCAGGCAGCCTGCTGCCCTTCAGAGGTTTTGTTATAATTCAGCAGTTACTGCCCCAACTATATATTAAGCCATTGAAGCACTTGTATAAATTGCAACTTTATTGGGATATAATTCATGGATCGTACAATCCACCCATTGGAAGCGTACAGTTCCATGGTTTTAGTGTATTCACAGAGTTGTGCAACCATCACCACAGTCATTTTAGAACATTTTCATCACCCCAACAAGAAACCGCAATACGACGAGTAGTCCTAAACCTGATGCTTCCCCAACCTCCCAGCCCGTATCTCCTTAGGTAACCACTAATCTCTTTTCCATCACTATAGATTTACCTATTCTGGACATTTCATATAGAGGGAATCATACAGTATGTGGTATTTTGTGACTGGCATCTTTTACTTTCTTACAAAGTTCATCCATGTTGCAGTGTGTGTCAGAATTTTTTTTATTGTCAGCTAACATTCCGTTTATGTCTCCACTTCATTTTATTTATTCGTTCACCAGTGATGGATATTTGGATTGTTTCTGCTCCTCGGCTATTAAGCACACTGCTGCTTTGCATCACATACGAGTTTCTGTGTGGCCATATGTTTTCATTTCCCTTGAGTATAGATGTAGGAGTGGAATCGCTGCGTCACATGATAGCTCTACATTTAACCCTTTGAGGAACGGACTGGCTGTTTTCCACCTCAACGGCACCGTTTTACGTTCCCACCAGCAGTGTGTGAGGATTCCGATTTCTCCACATCCTTGTCAGCACGTTTATTATCTGTGCTTTTGATTCTAGCCATCCTACTGGGCATGGAGTAGTATCTCATGATGGTTTCCAGTGGACTTTCAAAGCCCTCCTTTCCGAGTCTGAAGTGGGAAGTGAGCACCCCTTACCCTTTCCTTGAGTTGTGGGGATGGGGCACTTAACAGCAAAGCTCTCTACAAAAAGTGCCTTCTAAGGTCTTTCTCTAGTTTCCAACCCCTGAACCCTTCTGCCCGGATGAGGCTGAAGCAGTGAAGCGCCACCACCCTGGATTTCCCCCATCGCCCTTTCCACCGTTCACTGGTGGGCTCTGCCACCTCACTTTGACATGCTGGGTCTCCAGGCTTCAGGCCTCAGTGGAAAGAGTTTATCTCTAAAGCCACAGGTCTTCCATTTGCCATCTACCTCACACTCCCTATTTCACCCACAGACTTCCTTGGGCTTCACTTAAATGTGTTGTCCTCTTCATCTCACTCTTAAAATGAACTGCAATTGACAAAACTGACTTCCCTGAAGTAAAAAACAAAACAAAACAAAAAAACATGGACTATTGCAAATAGTCATGAATCCCAAATGGGAGTGATTATGTATCTAATGAGAAATTATTGTTGCTGACAAACATGTGTATTTTCCATGTCTTCTTTTTTACAAGATGGATTCGAAATGGTGAACTAAAACTTATATATGATAGAACAGAATAAAATCAATAGAGAGGAAATTGGGCAGAGGGAAAATATAGAAAAATAAAACACAACCAAGAAACAAGTTATGTTCACAATGCTCGGCATAGCTACAGCTGTCAGAATGGGTCCCAGATCTGCTTTGAAGTCACTAATTGTTCAAACAAAAAAAGAAGCACAATCACTCATACAATTCAAAATACTTATGTGACAAAAAGAATGAAGTTGCTCAGGACAATTGTGCATTTTCCTAAGAGAGAAATGTCTCCTGTGTCTTCTCATGATAAGGGTACTGTATGAGGAAGTGGACTAAAGATATTATCATGCAAGTTAGTAGCATATATCCTATGTTCATTCTTGTAACACTCCTCAATGAAGCTAAATATTATTTCAGTGAAAGCCAATTTAGGAAAGTTTTTATAAATATTGCTAGTCTTGCTTTAGAATTGTCTAGAATTGGCCTCCACATTACATGTACACACTTTGAGTCTTTTGATATATATTTTTAACTTTGATATCATTTCTGTCTGAGAGTGAACATATGGTTGAATTTATTGATGATTTACCCATTGGGTAAAGTGTTTGTGTATATTTACAACTTCTTTCTCATTTGAGTTGTCAAGTGAATTTTTAACTTAAGAGAAAAAAAGCTGTGGCTTGACAGTCAGGATCAATTTATGCATATATATAAGAAGCCATTCTTTGGCATTCTCTACATTTTGTGAGAGGTTTAAAGGTTCTTTCTTGCTCTTTGTTTTTGCTTCTTTTCTTGGAAAATGCTGCTCTATGGTGTGGAAAAGAAATTAAAGATTACAAATGTTTAAAGCACATTTGACTCAGTGTAATGAATATTAATTAGTATATTCTCAGAAGCTGCTTGCTGAAGAGCAAGTGACGAGGCAAAAAGGAAGGAAAATATCATATAGTCCACTTAACATAAATTTTGCAGAGAAAATGGAATCATTCTTAAGAATTATAACACCACTTAATCATATAGGAAAAGGTGCAGAGAAAGAACTTTTTTTTCCCCTCTCTGGAAAAACCAACAGTCCAGATGCAAGAGAATTGCCTCACAATTGTAAAGCAAATCTGTTGAGTGCATAGGAGTGACATGGTCAGGGGTCAAGGAACAAATATGAAAAGTTAAATTTAAATGCAAATCAGAGGTGATGGCTTTGCTGAGGTCAGAATGAGCATCATGTTGGGCACGGAAGAAAAGAGAATTATTAATTATGCACATCTGTTGCTTAAGTCCATTTGCTTAACAGGCGCTGTCTGCTGTTTTCAGAGATGTTTTCGTCCAAAATTATTTGATGAGAGAGGAAATGAATAAATATTCCCGGTGCGGAAAACAAATGGTTTTGTCCTTAATAAATCAAAATCTGAAAAGCATTTCCTAAGTGTTTTCCCCTCGGGGTGGTGGAGGAGAATAATATATCTTAATTTTGAAACTATTCATACATTTTAAAATATAGAGTAAGGAGAAATGCAGACACATCTCTAACCAGGAGGATGCTAAAACTTCCTGAAGCCAATGCATTACAGAATTTGGCTGGCGAAAATGAGTTTCAGTTGTCAGAAACAATAAAGGTCCACTGGAAAGACAGTTCTTTGAGGGAAAGTCTGCTGTCTATTCTTTTGACCGCTGTACGGTCAACCAAACAGTAAAATTAATTAGCTCCCTACAACAGTGTCTCCCATATGGTAGGTATTCATTAAATTCCCGTAGAATGAATGAATGGACAAGGCTGAAGAGTGCTATCTAGTAGGGCCTTAGATGACCTGTGCTAACGGATCCATAATTGCATTGTAGTTATCACGGAACTTGCTTGTATTTTTATGGCTTCTTCCCTGGTATTTGAGAGTTGGCTTTCCTAAAAATTTTCAAGCATTTCCTTTCCATCTTATGTACACTGTTATAATGACTTTTCCATGAAGTTTGCTGAACAAAACTCAGATTGTTATCACAGTATAACCATCAGGTGCCTCTGAGTCAATGCACTTTCTCCATGGTTCACAGTTGTGTGGCTCAAAGCAGAAGAGATCAAATATTTAGTTATTTGGACTAAATAAGAGTGCATGGCATGGCTGTGATAGTGCAAAATTGCTCAGGAAAAAGTATTGAGGAAATAAAATGAATGAGAGCTATGTCTAAGTAACAAAATTCTTGTGTTGACTAACACACTACTTGTACTATTTGCTGTATTCCTGAATTTGCTTGAAATAAAGTCATTCATTCAAAAACATTTATTGAGCCTCTTCTCTGAGTCAGGCATTCTCTAGACAAGGAGTGACATCAGGGAACATGTGGCAGTCCTTGCCCTCATTCTAGGGAGAGAGATAGATAATAAACAAGTTTAAAAGTAATTGAAATATATGAGATTGTCAAGCCATCATAGTGCATTGAGGAAAAATAAAACAGAGTACAGAGGTGAAGGAAGTAAAGCATGGTAGCAGTGCTATTTTTAAAAGGTTCTCAGGGAAAGAATGGGGTAAGTCCTGCACATGTCTGGGAGAAAGTGTTTCAGGCAGAGGGAACCAAAATGCAAATGTGAGGAGGGCACTGTTTGAACAGAGTGAGCAAGCAGGAGGGTAGTAAGAAGTGAGATGAGGAGAATAATGGAGGAGGCAGAATATATAGGGTGTAACACTCAAGACTTGGTTCTAAGTGTAATGGGAATCCACTGGAGAGTTTGGAGCATGGAGTACTATGACAGTTGGAATTTTGTGAATCCCAGAAAAGATTGTTCTTGAACTAATCCATTCCTGTGGGTGTGGGGTCTTTTGATTGCATTAAATACAGTTAAGGGCCCTTTGATTAGATCGTTTGTATAGATCACTTTAGGGCTTTTTATTGGACTACCTCAATGAGGCATGACCCAGCTTAGGTCTCTGCCCACTTGCCAAAGTCTTATATAAATTGAGAACACACAGAGAGAGACACACACACAGAAAAGGAAGCTCTGCCATTTTGACCAGGCCATGGGAGAGAGAGGACTCTTGACCACCTACAGCTGCAGAAAGACAGAGAAGACCTGAGAGGCTCAAGGAAACGAGGCCCAGAGAGAGATGCCTGGTTGCCCACAGCTGAGCTTGAGGAGAAAGTAGAGAGAGACCGGCAGACCCACCGTCTTGCCTCGCCATGTCGCAGGACTCCAGAATCTGCTAGCAGCCAACCTTTGGTGAGAAAGCATCTCTGATGGTGCCTTGATTTGGACATTTTTGCAGTCTTGGAACTGTAAGCTTCTGCCCCAAATAAATCCCCTTTATAAAAGCCAATCTATTTCTGGTATTTTTGCATTGGCAGCCTTTGGCAAACTAATACAAGTACTTTGATCAGGTTTATGCTGTTAAGAAAACTACTGTGGGTCCTGTGGAGAATAGACTCTAATGGGCAAAGAGTGGAAACACGAGAAATAGCAGGAAGCTATTTCCTTTTTCCAGGTGAGAGGGAGGTTGGTTTGAACTAGGATCTCATGCTGAGATGGTGAGAAGCACTCGAATCTGAGATACCTGTTAGAGGCAGAGCCTATAGGAATTACTGCTGGGCAGGATGTAGAGTGTGATAGCAAGAGACTAGGCAAGCAAGACCAGTAGGTGTTTGGCCTGAGCAGGTGGGTGAGTGGAGTGCCATTCAATAAGATGAGGAAAAATAGGGAGGAGTGGGTTTGGGGAGCATAAAAGAAGACTTCATTTCTAGACTTGATAACTTTGAGATGCTTTTTAACCTCCACAGTAAGAGACTTTGTGTGGCAGTTGGATATATGGGTGTGGAACTCACATGGACAGTCGAGGTTGGAGATAAAAATTGGATGCCAGCAGCCAATAATAGATGGTATTTTAAACCATGGGGTTAAGTGAGGTCAGCTGAAATGGCACTTCTCAAAATATCTCTGGCAAAGGAACAATTTTTTTTTTCTAATTTGCCATGGAACAATATTTGTATAAAAATACAAGAAAAATGGATTAAAGGGAAAATAAAAACAAAGACATACAAAATGCAAGCCCTATGTTTTTGGTTAGCTTTAACAAGCATGAAAGTATGTTGAATTGCTATGCATATTTCTAACACTCACTCTCACTTTTTGTACTCATCATGCCATGGACTGACAAACTTTTTGTGGACAGCACTTTTCAGTTTGTAGTAGCACTAACGTGAGTAGTGGGTGTAGTGAGGGAAGAGCATTGAGTTTCGAGACCTGGGGCCTCCAGCATAGGCCCTCAGGAGGATGAGGAGATAAGCTGGGAAAGCAAGGTGGAAAGTCAGCAGATTGTGATATCTTAGACTCCAAATGATGGAAGTGTTTCAAGAAAAATGAGACAATTTTACATACATGCAAAGTAGATGTTCCTTGGCATTAACTACAATGATGAAATAGATCAGAATGAACACGGAGATGTTATATTGCTTTAACCTTTCCCTCTCCCAAAAGCTTTCTTCTACCCGTCTTCAACTTTGTTTATGCATGCCGTGCTCAGAGATGGTGTTGGGACAAGCCTGAATAAGGAAGCCTTGAAAAGAGCAATAGGATTGCCAAGGTTGGGGTTGGATCAGAGTATTAAGCATCCTCCTACCCAAAAGTGTAAGCCAAGTGGCTCAACTCTTAGATTGGAGGATGTAGAGGTTATCCTGCGTCACGATTATTATTTTTCATGTCTTTGCACTCTTCATTCTAGTTACTGTCTCACCCCAGAGATCCACTGTAGGTTGTCTCCTAAACATCTTTCAAGTTCACCCTTTCCTTCTGATTCCCCATCCAATATCTTCCTTCAAGCCCTCGTCTTCTCCCCTGCCCTACCAAGGCTCTCATCTCCTCTCCTCTCTGCTCATCTGCATCTTCCCCTCATGGACTGTCTCCTGGGCATCTGCTGTGCTTTTTCATACTCTGACCTGTGTTACCGCATCCTCCACCTAGTGTACCACACCTCTCTTTCCACCCTGGGAGCGCCACTCCCATCTTCACTCAAGAGTGAAACTGAAGGATATCAGTCCTTTATTATTAACAGTAAATATTCACTTATTTCAGCCAATATCTTATCTAAATCAAGTTAACTGTAGTGATACTCTTGATTTCTAAGCAAATATTTTTTTCAGTCAAAGGGGAAAAAACTATCTATCTATGGACAATACTTGGTTTTTCATAATGCATATGTGTGGGCTCATTGTGATTACTATCTACACCGTAGGTTTCCCATCTGTGACTTATTCATCCATTTTGCATATTTTCCCCATATGGCTTGCTAGTTTGGTGTTTGTCTCTCCTCATCCCCCTACCCTCCTAACCACCCTCTGTTCCCCAGCTGGGGCACCTGAACTTGGACCATTGTCCAAGTAGACGTAGGGCTTAGACCCATCCTAGGTTTTGCTGGTAGTTCTTTTTCATTATCTCTGAATGTCTCAACATCGTCTGGTCCTTCTTCAATCCCCATGTGGCACTTTTACCTAAATTAGTGGCTCTCAAACAGAGGTGATCTTGTCCCCCAGGGGACATTTGGAAAAGTCTGGAGACATTTTTGATTGACACAGCTAGGAGGTGGGGTGCTATTGGCATCTAGTGGGCTCAGGCCACCAGTGCTGCTCAACAGCCTTCAGGGCACGTGACAGTCCCCCAAGACAAAAAATTACCAGCCCCAACTGTCAGTAGTGCTGAGGCTGAGAAACCCTGGCCTATACCTCACCCTTAGTTCATTCATCATTTTACCCTCCCTGCTAATGATTCCCTCCAATTCAATTTCTTAGATCCTTTCAGTTAATAATTATACTTGATTATGGAATAACAAAAGAAAAAATTAAAACCTTAATGCTCAGAGTAGCATGTTGACTAAACAACAATATACGATAACTCCATGAGGAGTGGGGCTGACATGTCTTTTTAATTTCAAGACTCCCCATTTAATTCCTGAGCTAAGTTTGTATGACTTTGTTGACACATTTGCTAAAGGCACAACCTCAGTTACTGCACAACATCGTTGATGCAGGCAGGTCTCTGCAGAAATGAAGTTTCTGAATTGTGGAATGGTTTCAGTGAAATACATTGCATTACCTGTGTGAGAGAAAACTTCCCTTGACAGGGCTCGGTGGTGTCTGTCCATGAAGAAGCACCCCAAAGCATTGGGTAGACAGATTGCCAGAAGACACGGCTTCTTCCGAATTGACTCAGTTGGAGGCCAAGGTCACGTTTTAGTGAGCACAAAGTGGCTGGATTTCTACCTCCTTTTGTTCCCTGGGCCAGGTACCTTTGCACGTGACACGGCTTTCACACACGTAAGCATCCGTGAGATGAGACTCCTTCGTGGTGTTTCTTCATTGAATAATTATTTGTTAAGTGCCCCCTCTGTGTCTATTCTAGGCCAGAGAATAAAATAGGTAAAGATCTCTGCCCTCAGGGAACTTCCTTTCTGGTGGGATTACAACCTAGCTAGCTCGCGTGAGGAAATTTCATGATATAAAGCTAATGATAGCTGCCTACTCCAGTTCAAAAATAATAAATGGCCTGGTTCAAACCTTACCAGTGCCTCGGGCTGGGTTTTCTGTTCACTACAGAATGTTCCAGCTGACCTCATTCTGAGGTCTAGTACATGTTTCTTCTTGTACTACTTGCTGTTAACACTATCCTCTGACCTCGGTCTTTGCTAGTGGCCTGGTTTAATGAGACAGGGAGAAATTACCCCCTGCCTGGCTCTCAACACTTCCTACATTACTACCTGCAAGTTTCTGGCAAGACTGATCAAGCATTTGAGTGAAAGCACTATTCTGAATTCATAAAATGGTTTCTCCCTCTATTTTCTTCTGCCCTTAGACACCACAGCTTGCCTGGGGCCATACTGGCCTTCAGGTTTCCTGTATGTTTTTCAGTGTTGGTGTTACTGGATTGCTATTGGCCCGTATCACCAGCAGCTAACTTACTCCAATTTCTGTATGCCGTTATAGCCATCCTTTTAATGTGATCTAGACCATGGAAAACCAAAGGTAAAGCCCCTGAAGCACGTAGCAGTGAGCGGCCATGTAAGTGGCATGCAGCATGGACGTTCTTTTGCAGAAGTGAGAATTATTCCCAGTCTTCCTTTAGCATCTGGAAAGAAACACTGCCAACACCTCTATGATATAAATTACTGAGTCCAGTCACTCCTGTTGTAAAATGTGTTGGCTTTAAACCTATTACAGTGAAAGAGGAGCATGATTTCATTTCTGTTCAAAAATACATACTTTATATGGCATCATTCAAACATATTTCTGTTTCTGTGTTTTGATTCCGAGGTACTATAGATTCTGATGACTGTGTGATTTCAGAGAGATACTGTGTTCAGTAAAGCCAGGCTATTTACTGAACCATCATAATGAATATAACTCATGAAAATTTGCCTTTTCTTTGTGCAAGACTCTGGTCTCATAATGAAACTTTTCCTTTTTTTTTCCCCTTTGTTTTTACTTTTTCTTCGATCAGTTGTCAGATGGTGACTAGACTTTGGGTTGCAAAAAAGGGGCTCATCGGGACACTGAAGGGCTTAATGTGGTAGAGTTTTGAAAGAAAAGTTCTTATCTGAACTTTGAGGTTTCATGTCAGACTCAGTTGACTTGAATGCCTGGCCAGAGAGTTGCCCGAGAGAGTCAGAAAATGTGTGGCCATGCTTGTTTTGGTATCTACTGAGGAGTGTTGATATCTTGAGTTCTGACTCATTTATGAGGCTAGAGAATATTAGAGACCATTGGGTTCATCCATAAGTTGGATAGAATCACATTCCTTTCCTATCGCTCTGGAGAGTGAGCATTTCAATTAGTGAGAGTACGTGATACTCAGGGTACAGTGTCAATTTTTAATAATATGGATCAAAGAAACAAATGCAGTGGGCTTGAACTGAGACGTGGCTTATTGTAAACATGTGTTTATTTTTACTGTTTGATGCACTTGTTCTCAATTTTGTAGCAGGTTTTCATTTGAGGTCATATTTTTTCTCGGGTTAATATTTAGATAAGAATGTGTTCCCCAAGCACAGGTGATTACGCGGCACAGGAGGGCAGTTGAGGAGTGTGCTGCTCAGCAATCTGGAAGCCGGTAATGGATTGAAAATGGAAAATCCACAGAGTGAGTAAAAATAAGGCAGACCTGTGAGTCCCCAGTATCTCTCTGGAAACGTGACAGAATCGAGAAATAGATAAATCATTTGATTTCACTAAGTGGTTATAAGGTTTTTGGTCAACGAGTAAACTCTTCCTGCAAAAATTTTAATACGTTGAGTTTATTTCTTGTCAATCTTTAGAATTTTAGTTTCTTTGCTTACAATTTGCATATCACTGTACTTGGAGAATGCACTTGGGATTAAGACTAGAAAATGGAGTATTTAAAAAAACCACAGAGAAGGGGTTAGAGGTTTTTCAAAATAAAACCTGGGGGAAAGCAAAAAATAAAGAACAGAAAACTGAAAGGAAACATGTTCTCCAGGAGCGTGTGTCACAGGGAAGGAGCTGAGATGGATGAGACGGCCTGTGCTTTGTCCTGAAATTTTCATGGGCAGAGCTAAGGTTGGACAATGTCAGGTAAAGAAAAAACTGGTTTGGGAAATAATCAACAGAGCTGAGTTTCCCAGAGCTTGTCATTTTATTTTATTTTTATCCCAAGTCATTGGGTTTTTCTGACCCACCAGACAAAAACAAGTAAGAGGAGGTGAGAATTAAGAATACCAAACCATTAAGAATTTGGATAGGAAAAAAAAAAGCACATCAAAATGTGCCTCTTAAGAGTCATATTAACTGCAACCAGAGAATTTGCAAACATGTCATTGGATCTGTAGGGGACGAGCTTAAAGAATATATGCAATCAAGGACTCATAAATAGGATTCAACAATACTCTGCAGTGATTACTAATTCATTATGTATCAAAACTCATAGTGCATTGTTTACTGCACTTTCAAATTGCTTCATTGTAGCAAATGTACAAATATTTATATTGTACAGATGTATAAAA
>JAQZBX010079206.1:0-14007 GCA_029593785.1 Cabassous unicinctus | reverse complement strand
TTCCTAGTGGGCCTGATGGAAGCTCCTCTCGCTGCTTGTGTCTCCCGACTTATTTCCTTCTGAGGACTAGCCAATTTTCATTTATGTTTGTATTTGTAGACTATGGCTCTCCTTCCTCGCCCTCACCAGAATGTAAGCCACCTGTGGACCAGAGCCCTGCTAGGCCTCGTCCTGGCTGTAGCCCCATCCCAAGCGGGGGACCTGGCACACAGGAGGCCCCCAAATGTGTGTTGTCATCGTTCGTCATCGGACGGAGCTTCTTGCTAACAGAGGATGAAAGCGACATATAAAAAAAGGTAAACAACTTGCTGAAGGTGACACAATTCACCAACGGCAGACCTGGGACGTGAACCACTGCTGCCCTGCTCTCCACCTGGTCCCTGCCCGCAAGGAGCTCCCAGCCCAGAGCCACTCCGCCCAGAAGAGACAGACTGTGAGCCCCACGTGTCACACCAAATGTCCTAGTAGCCATGGTCAAGGTCATAAGAAACAGGTGAAATTAATTTTAACAATACATTTCATTTAGCCCAATACACCCAAAATATCATCATGTCGACGTGTAATGAATGTTAAAATTATTCCTGAGATGTCTTACATTCTTTTTTCATACCACATCTTTGCAAATGACTGCAGATTTTTCACCATGCTGACAACCCCGCAAGGTGGAAGCGTCATCTATATTTAACAAAAGTAGAAAATGGAGCCCGGAAAGATCAGGTAACATGCCCTAGATCACAGAGCTGGGAAGGCAGAGCTGGGAAGTTTACTCACATCTGGCTCCGAACAATGACAACGGTCACCTCTTAAGCGTCTAGTATATACCAAGCGCCATGCCAGGCTGGGAGACAGGGAGGCAGGGCAGGCCAGGGCCCTGCGCTCACCGTGCTTTCATTCTCGCTTATGGTTGGGGGGGAGTGATAATGAATGTGGAAACAAGTAAAATCCACCCAGGTCGTACAGACTCTGAAGAAGCAGGGTGCCAACAGGGAGAATAAGAAGGTGGGGGGCAGCACCTCAACCTGGATGGGCAGGGAAAACCTCCCCAAGGAGGGGAAGTTGAAGCCGAGACCTCAAGGCTGGAAAGCAGCAGGGCCCAGCAGAGGCAGGGAATGATGGATCCGAGTGTCAGAACAGCAAACACAGAAGCCCTGGGCAGCAGGCCCCAGGAACTGGCAGGAAGGCGGCCAGGGCCGCCCAGCTGTTCCCACCGCGCCCCTCCTGCCTCAGGCACTCCCACACTCTTGGCTGGAAAAGGAGGAACCAACAGATCATTTTCTGGATTTTCGGAAGCTCCCAGCCCTGTGCCTGGCATGGAATGGGCATTCACAGCCAGTGGCGAGTGGATAGACTGATGAAAGAGGGAGCAGCAGGAGGAGAGCACAGCACACCTGAAGGAAGTACCTGCCCTGGACAGAGCCAGGCAGCTTCAGCCCCAGGGGGGAACTACCCCAAACTAGTCACTCAACTGTCTAAAGTGTGGGGACAGCCCAGGTATCCAGCAGGTGGACAGAGACACACAATGGGGTGCAGCCATCCAGTGGAATAGTACTCGGACCAGAAAAAGGAATGAAGTTCTTATACGTTCTACAACATGGAAGAACTCAGAAACATTATATTATGTTCTTTAGTTTCCAGGCTGCTAAAGCAAACACCCTGCCATGGGTTGGCTCAGTAAGAGGAATGTATTAGCTCTTGGTTTCAAGGGCTAAAAGGCTGGCTTCTCCCCGGGGTGAGTGTCTTCTGGCTGGCCGGCAATCTTCGGGGTTCCCTGGCCTTTCCATCACATGGCAATACATATGGCGGCATCTTCTGCCCTCTCTTCCCGGTTCTGTCGACTTCCAGCTTCTGGCTGCTCCCCATGGCTTCCTCTCTCTGTGTCTGAATTTTGTTCTGCTAATAGAGGAGGACTCCAGTAATCTGGATTAAAGCCCTAACGCATTCAGTTGGCCACATCTTAACCAAAAAAACAACACGTTCGAAAGGTCGTTTTTACATTGGGTTCACACCCACAGGGATGGATGGAGATAAAGAACATGTTTTCCAGGCTCATGATTCAATCCCCAACATCACGTGAAATAAGCCAGACACAAATGGTCACATGTTGCACAATTCCATTCACATGAAACATCCAGAAGAGGCAAAATCACAGGGACGGAGAGCAGGTCTGTGGCTGCCAGGGGCTGGGGGTGGCAGCTCAACAGGCACAGGGGTTCTTATGGGGGTGGTAAAATGGTTTAGAACCAGATAGAGGCGATGCTGCAAAACACTGTGACTGTACGAAACGCCCATGAACTGCACGCGTTGAAGTGGGTCATTTTACGTTGTGTGAATTTCCTTCCCCTCAGTAAAAAAAAGGAAAACACGTTTTTAATTTTTTTTAAACAATCCCTTCAAAGGAAGAGCTAGATTGCGACCCGGTTCGATAAAATCCCAGCATCAGAGCAAGCAGATAAGGTCAAACTCATACCTTGGATGCGTGCGGGCAGCTTCCACAAGCAACAGGATAGAGGAGGAACAGGCAGAAGACGGAGAAGTGCGAAGTCTGGGACCAGGGCGCTCCTCACCTCCCCAGCGCACGCCTCCAAAGCAGCAGGACGCCCCTCGGACAGAGCCGGGCTCCGGGCAGGTCCAGGGCTCCCGCACGGAAGTGCAGCAGAAGCAGAGGCGTGGGGCCAGTGGGGCCAGCGGGGCCTGCCAGGGCTTTCCTCTGACCTGGCGCACACAGGGGCGTCACTGCCACAGTGAGCAGCCCCTGGCACCCCGGGCCTGGCCGCACACAGACCCTCCTTTCATTCCTCAAAATGGCCCTTGGGACCAAGTCCAGGCCTTGCAGCAAGGAGAGCAGGCGGCCTGCATTCAAATAGTGTCTGGGTCCTCCTGGGTGCTGGGCCTCGGATGCTTCCAGGAGCTGGGCCAGAGGACCACCACGGCCCACGCGGAGAGGCACCGGCTGGACTTGTAGCAGTGGGAGGCGGTGCCTGATTAAAAGGGGACGAGCGCCGCAGTTCCCGTCCACTGAGCGCAGGACGCCCTTCACCTCTGCCCTGTTATTTCATCCTCACAACCGTGTGATTCAAGAACGCAGGTGGGGGTTCCCCACTTCACGAGTGAGGAAACTGAGCTGAAGGGGATTCGGAGGGGTGAAGAGGGGAGATGCACAGTAAGTGGCAGAGACGGGGTTCAAACCCAAGGTCAAAACCTTCTCTGCTGAGTTGTGGTGCCACTCCTGTCTGCTTGGGTCTACACAACCCACGCGAGACAGCCTGGGGCAGGGGCTACATGGGCTGCCTGGGTTCAAATCCAGCCCTCCTGCCTCCTGGCCGTGGCCCTGGGCCCACCTGCAGCCTCTCCACACCCACTGACAAACAGGAAACGCAGAGGTGCGCTTCCTGTGGGCTTGTGCCAAGGACTGAGTGGGTCCAGTCAGGTGAGGGACAGCCAGGCCGGGGCGGCAGACTCTCCGTAAAGGGCCAGGCGGTCCATGCCTAACTGCTCCACTCTGTGTTCACAAATGGGTGGGGCTGTGCTCCAATAAAACTTTATTTACAAAAACAGGCAGCGGGCCCTAGCTTGCCATCCCCTGGCAGACACCCTGGGATTCAGTGAGTGCTTAGCAAACGTTAACTGTTACAGTTCAGAAATTTAGAAAAATGGCATTTATTTCGGTTCACTTCTGTAGACGTACGAGTGGTACAATACTTCTCATTATGATTTCAAAAGTAAATACCAACGCCAGGAGAGAAAGCAGAACCCCCACCCCTCCCTCCCTCTGAGCTGCCCCCCACCCCGGGTGCTCCACCCTCTCTCTCCAGCCATCAGGGCTGAGTCTGAAACAGGTGGAAATGACCTCCTTGGCTATTCCCCTCACCCCACCCACACACACACCAGAGCCCTCCCATCTTCCCCATCCCACATCCTGCAGGAGAGACTCAAATCCCTGTCCTTGAGAGTGAGAGGGCGCCCGAAACCCCGTCCTGCCCCCGCCCCGCCCTCCTGGCCCATGGCCCCTGCCCCGTCCACCCTGGCCCTGGAGAGACGTGAGGAAAGAAAACATTTTCTGAAGGCGTCCAGGGCCAGGCAAGGATGCCGAGGTCCCCCCGCTGGCCATCCCTTGGATCCTTTACTGAGACTGTTCACAGCAAAACACCAACTGCTACTGCTGACACCAACGTGTCACGCTGCTCCTGCAGAGCCCCGAAAAGCCTCGCCTGGGGTATTTCTCCCAACGGACCCACAAGGAGGTCTTCTTTCCACTGCAGGCCAGAGTGAGACATGGGGCGACCCCTCAGCTCCAGAGTGGGGGAGACCCACCTGTGAGCTCAGCCCGTCCCTCCAGAGGCCGCCGTCCCCTCACTGCCCTGAGACTCAGCTCCTCCTTTCCCTGAGTGATGCTTTGCCACTTAAATGAGATCTCCATACAGAAGTGGGAGTTTAAGCAACAACAGCTGTTTTTCTCATGTGAACAGCATTGACATTCTCAAGAAAAAGGAACTGAGGCTCAGAGAGGTTGAGTGACTTGCCCAAGGTCACACAGCCAGTAGGGCCTGAGCTGGTCCTCAAGGCGATGCCTCCAGCCCAGCCCTCACACCCCTCAGCTCAGCCGGCCGCCGCAACTTAAATCTATCGGTTCCATGAAGAGTTTCCCTAGGGAATTTGGTGGAAATGACCAGAACCACCTGCACCTCTCCAAGTGAGCAGGAAAGAAGTCTAGGATGGAAGAGAGGCACCGAGGCAGGTAGGTGTCCTGGGGATGAGCCGTGTGGTCAGGATGCTGGGCAGCGGTCCTCGGAGCCTTCTCACCAGGTCCGCAGGATCCACACTGGCCAATACAGCACCCCCTGCCCACAGCCATCACAGTTCACGCCCTCTTACTGAATATTCACCCGATCAGCTGGTGCTTTTAGCTAGAGGACAAAGGAGGGTCTCTAACCCGGAGCTCCGCGGTGAAACTGGAGGACTAATTTTTTTCATCACTCACGGCATACTCCCTCATAACCAGGACCACGTAGTAAGTGCCCCTTGGTCCAGGTGCCACACCACCAGTCCTCACGCCAACCCAGCCGGAGAGAGTACTCAATCCCCTTGTGCAGCATCATGCAGCCGTAAGGACAGGCCACAGGTGAGCCAAGCTCCCCCAGGAAGGCACCCCATTTTCCTTAGAAAGCTCAGGTGGGAGGGATTGCCCAAGAACCCACTGAGGGAGGGCTGGGGCCGGGATGGGCACCCGGGGAGTCTGGCTCCAGAGCCTGAAAAGACGGGCTCCCTTCCAAGGCATAAAGCAGCTGTAACGAGTGCACGCAGTGAGCACTGCCAGCGGACACCTCTCACCCATCGTTCCTTCTGCCAGTGAACCCCTGGCCCCAGGCTCACGCACCAAGGGAGAGAAGCCTCATGCCTGCCCTTAGCCATCCTGGTTAGGTTCTGCCTCCCTCACCGCACGAGCCTCTGCTACAGCACCTGGCAGCAGCGACAGTGTGACCACCTTCCCAGAAGATCAAGGGCTCCCCAAACTGGGGCTGCCCCTCAGACCTCAGACATTAAGATCTGCTTAAGGAGAACCTACACAAAGGAAATATCATCCTGGATGTATAGAAAGCTGTGGGAGAGCACAGGTAAGAAAACCACTCAATTTGGTGGAGTCAGGGAAAACCACAAAAGGAAACAGCAAGGGAGCTGGGCTTTGTCATAGGAATAGGAGTTTTCTAGACAGACAAGGGAATGGGGGGGTGGCATTTCCAAGGGGAGGAAAAACGACAGCCTGTGGGGAAAAGCCTAAGTGGGAAGCCATGTCTGGGAACAGAGCAGTGTCCGTGTGGCTGAGATGGAGGCCTGTGGTGGGCACAGGAGAACAGTGGGCTGCAGGGAGGCCAGCAGGTGAGGAATGTGAGAGCCAGGGCTGAGGAGGCCATGGGGCAGTGGGAGCCACAGATGGTTTCTGATGGAGAAAAGGGGCAATGATCTCACTGGTTGCGGTGGCTGGGCCCATGCTGTGACACCTTGTGGGGCTCCTTGCCATGAAAAGACTCAAGGTTGACAGTCCCCCCGACTCCAGAACAGAGCTGTTTGTGTCACAGACAGTGCCAAGCACCTCCACGAGTTTGCAACGGTCCACAAACCTCCACTAGGGAGGACCATGCACTGCTGGGGTGCGTGTGAGGCAGAAGGGGGTCCTGACCACTGGGCCCCATCCCGGACCTGCCCCTCCTCCTTGCCCATCCGGGCAAATGGCACCGCCACCTACCTGCCCAGGTCCCACCCAGAAGCCGGCTCCTCCTCCTGCCTCGCCCATGTTAAGGGAAGGCCGCTTCCACCCAATAGTCACCGTGGGCAGAGCCCTGTGTAAGGCGCTGAGGTCAGAGGGACAGAGCGGGCTGCTCCTGCCCTCCCAGAAGTCCTCGTCCGGTGGCAGAGGCAGAGGCCATGGGACAGGCACAGCACATACAGCAGGCTCAGGCGGGCAAGGGGCTCTCCTGACCTTGGTCTAGTAGGAGCTGGCCGGATGAGGGAGGAGGCCCTCCCGGAGAGGGCGCAGCACAGCGATGGCCAAGGCCAGTGTCGTGGAGGGCTGGGGGTGGCGGAGGAGGGGGAGCCGTCAGATACAGTATCGCTGGGGCCTCAAGCGCGGGGCGGAGGCTGGCGGGGAGCCGAGGCGGCCGAGCCCGCAGGAGAAGGGCGGACCACGGGGAGGAACGGGGGCGGGCGGGCTTCGAGGACGAAAGGCTCCAGCCCGGCAAGCGGCCTGTAGCGGGGGCGACAATCCCCGCTCCTCGGAAGCCCGCCGCGGGGAGGATGCAGCCACGCAGAGAGGGGAAAGGGGTCGAGGCCGCGGCGCGCGAACGCAAGCCCGGGAGGCCGCGGGCCTGAGCGCGGGGCGCCCATCTCGGGCGCAGGGTGGGGACCAGCCTTTCTTCCCACCTTACCTGCCTCCTCCCCGGCGCCCACGTGGGCGGAGCAGCCGCGAGGCCGAGGGTGGCAAGGGCCGCGGAGGCGTGTGCGGTGCGCGTCCTGGGGGTGGCGGTGCGGGGCCCCGCGGCCTCGCCCTCCCGGCCCCCGCCGCCCTCGCTCCGGGCCTCGGCTGGACCTGAGCCACCCGAAGGAGGACGCGGAGGGGACCGGCCGACCACGCCCCCCGCGCCACTCCGCGGAGGCCCCGGGTGGGTGCCCCTCCCCTCCCCTCCCCCTCCCCGGCTCGGCGGCGGAACGCGGGGAGGAGTGGAGACCGGGGTGGCGTGGGAGAGCGGGGGCGGCGGGGTGGGGCGGGGGCGTGGGGAGCGCTGCAGGACGGGGTCCTCGGCGGGAGACGCTGAAGGGGGCTTGGAGAGGGGTGGGGGCTGGCTGGAAAGGGGGGCACCCGGGCGTGGGCTGCGCGAGTGGAAGCGGAGCGCGAGGGGGCGCGAGGGCTGGAGGAGGGGAGGCGGGCGCTGGGCGGGGCGGCGCCGGTCCCCGCGCCCCCGCCGGCCCCCCTCGGGCCCCCGCGCCGCGGCTGGCGCACCTGTACCCACCTGCGGGGCGCTCAGGCCCGAGCTGGGCAACAGCAGCGGGCGCGGCGAGCGCAGCCCCGCGCCGCATCCTCCGGCCGCCCCCTCCGCGCCCCGAGCCGCCGCCGCCTTAAAAAGGACAAAACGGAACAGAAAGCGAATGCATGCAAAAAACCATAAAAAGGCAATGAGGCCGGCGGGCCGGGGGTCGCGGGGCGGCGGCGCTGGCGACGAGGCTCCCGGCCACCGGCCGGCGCGTGCCGCACGCTCGCGGCTGCAGCTCGCGCGGCCGCCCGGCGCCCGGCTCCGGCACGGCCCCGCCCCGCCCCTGGGGCGCCGCTCCGATTGGCCGGTCCTCCCGCCCGTCAGGGAGGCGGCCGGGCGCTGCCCCGCCCCCGCCCGAGGCCGAGGCCGGGAGCGGTTCTGCAGCCGCGGGGGGCGGCGCGGGAGCGTGCGCGGTGGGGCCGCGGGCGCACGGGCGGCTGCGGGGCCCCGACCGAGGCTAACGGCCCCTCGAGGCCCCTTAGCGCGCACGTCTGCCCTCGGGGCTGACGCCCTCAGGGGAGGGTGTGTGCGGCGGGCTTGGCTTCCCGGGGAGGCGGGTGGTGAGGTGAGACCTGCCCTTCCAGGTCAGAGGGGAGAGCCAAAGGCTCCAGGGGAGGCGGCCAGTGGCAGAGCTGGGGTCCCAGCCCGGGACCGCAAGGGGCAGAAGGACTTAGCGGCACCAAGCTCCTCCTCTCATTCAGAGTCACTCAGCAAATGCTTACGGAGCACTCCCTAGGTAGCAGGTGGCCACTAAGGTCTCGGGATGGGGCCTACCTTCCAAAAGGCTCTAGAAGGGCGGAAGGGACGAGCACCCCCTAAAGGGAAGGGTATGGGTAAAGACCTTCATGGAGGAAAAGGCGGCACGGAGAGTCTGGAAGAGAGCGGGTATCTCAGCCGCAGAGCAGTTAGCGGGAGAGTGGCAAAAGGAGAGGCTGGGAGGTGGGCAGCTTCTGTGGGCTATGGGAAAGGATGTGCAGTTTACCCTAAGGCTGGATCACTGTCAGGGTTACATTTTTAAAATGTGTCAGTCAGGATAAGCTATGTTAAGCTGCAGTGACAAACAAGCCCCAAATCTCACTGGCTTAAGGCGCTGCTGGTTGTAGTCACACAGGAAGCCAAGCTCCTGGAGGCTCTGCCTCAACCTTGCATCGGCAATGGGTCCCACAGTGTGGATGAAACGTGGCAACTCATGCGGCCTTCCAGCGCTTCCATGTGAAAGAGCACACATCACCTTCTCTCCACATTTCATTGGCCACGGCGAGTCATCAGTCCTGCCCAACAGGGTGGGGAAACTGGCATATTTGTGAGGAGACTCGAGACTGTCCACCGGTGATTCTCTGGCGGCCCTGTGGAGGGTGGATTGAAGGAGGAAGCGTACCTGCAAGGCGGCAGGGCAAGGGCAAGCTTTGCTGAGGAGGAAAGGAGAGCATCAGAGGCTTAGCAGTGGAATCCACAGGACCTGCCGAAGGCTGGGAGGAGAGCAGTGAGGGGGGAGGTGTCCGGGATGGGGCCTGGCTTTGTGCTTCAGCAAGGGGGGGGCACAGGAGCACCGGAAAATGCAGTCAGCGTGAGGTGAGGGGTCAGCCGGGCAAGACTTCGTGGGCCAGACAGGATCCAAGACAGGTCTTTGGGATGTGTAAAGGCTGGCAGTGGGGAGACACCCTGGGGGTGGGGGTTGACATTGACTCTTCTGTGAGCCCTCCTGCCCCCCACCAGCCCTCCCTCACTCCCTCCTCTAGCTGCCGTGCCTTTATTCACTCGTGTTCTTGCACTTTCCCACCCACCTGTTATTATGTGCTTGTTCTTAGCTTCACCTTAAGAGCAGATTTGGTCATTTCTACCTTCTCAGTACATAGCACTGTGTCTGGCACCTAGTAATTACTGACCAATATTTGTGGAAATGAGCCTAGTGCCAAGTAGGGGGCAGATACAGTGTGAGAACTTGATGGCTCTCTCCAAGTCCCTTAAGTGTTGTAAGGAAGAGAATACACAGAGAAGGGATTAAACATTTATGGAGCACCTACTGATATAAGTTAGGAATTATGTTTGTCTATAGAGTAATCAAAATCCCAAATATGTGATGGCTTAAAGAAATATTTATTTTTTGTCACTTAACAAGAAATCCAAAGGTCAGCAGTCCCTTGCTTCATTCTCTTTCTTGCCTTCATCCTCAGTATGTAAGCTTCTTCCTCATAGTACCCTCACATTGGCAAGATGGCTGCCCCCTCACCCAGCATCCCATCACTCTTCCAGTCAAGAAGGGTAAGGGTAAAAAGGCACATCCTAACTAAGCTGAAAGTCCTGGAAACTCCCTGCAGAGATCTGTGATGTATCTCATTGGCCAGAATGGTGTCACGGGTCCATTCCTGGCTTTCAAGAAGGCTGGGCAATGGTTTCTTTTAAAGGAGAGCACATGACTCCCCAAAACAAAACCAGGGAACTGTTAGCGAGGAAGAGGAAAAGAATGGAGTTTGAGCAGGAAACTAGCAGTGATGGATCCTAGTCGCATAGGACCTGGAGCTTTTACAATTTCGGGGATCCCCTTTAAGAAAAATAATACAAAATTACAGAGAGAAAATTAGGTACCAATATGTATCAATAAAATTTATTTGTTAAATAATAAAATAAATTCAGAATTAAAAAAAAAAACAAAAAACCTCTAACCCTAACAAGCCAACCCTAACCCTAACCCCAACTCTAAACCTAACAAAAATCCTAATGCTAAACCTAATCCTCCCCTTAACTCATAACTACCCTAAAAAAAAAGTTAGGTACAAATATGAATATTTATTTAGAATAATTTTAAAAATCACAACTTAAAAAATGTTTTCAGTTGATAAATATCACAAACATTACAAAATCCAGAAAAATAGTATAAAATTTTATTGATTACCTAACACCCAGCTTTATAACATTTCCTACATTTTTTTTTTTGCTTCATCTTTTTTTATTTCCTCCCCAGAGGAAAACAGATCTTGTAATATTTTTTCTAAGGAGAAAATAGAAAGATAAATCAGAGTACTACTCTAATGTGGCTGATGGAAATTATTATTTAAATTTTGGCTAGAAAACTTGCTTTCAGCCTCATAACTCATCATTAATAACATACAAGTTCATTTTTTAGGAATGCTGGCAACACTGGCAAAACCTCTATCATTCTTTCATAAATAAATGAGCACTAAGCTTTGGAAGAATTACATCTCAAAACTTGCATCTCCTCTCTCCCTGTATACTTCTGGCACCAGGCTCGGTAGCCCACATCCATGTCCCGATGTCCATGAGTTGGCCCAGCAGGGGGGAGAGTCACCCCTGGAAGCCAGGACACCAGGTCAGTGAGCTGTAACTTGACACAAATCTGCTGCATATCCCACCAGCCCCAAGCCAAGGGTATGCCCAACTCAACCTCCCTTCAGCTGTATCCCCTGTCTGCCCTCCACTGGCTGCTCAGCACCTCCCAGCAGGAGAGGAAGTGTGGGGACAGAAAGTCGGAAGGGGACGAAACAGCCAGCTTAACCAACTGTGGTTAAAATATCACATTTATATAGGATTTCCAAAACAACGTGCCCATGTGAACTTGTCACTAGGCCCCTCCCAGGGGCTCTGCAGCTTACGTCCCCTTAGCTTCACAGTGCACCCATGCCCACTGACAGCACGTGGTCACCATGTGACCTGAGAAATGTCCCTGGGAAATAGGTACTACAGCTATCCTAATTAGCCTGAAACCTAACACAAAGGTCACCTGCCCACGGATACTCAGCTAGCAAATGTCAGAGCCAAAAGTCCGTGGGCATCCAAAGCTGCTTTCCCTGACCCTGCTCTGACTTGAGTGTTACCCCAGCCCTGGAAATCGCAGGGAGGCGCATCTGGGCTCAGCTTAAAGGCCTGTCTCTGGGGAGTTGTGAGGCCCCCATCCCTGAGGCTGGAGCTGCACTTAGTTGGAGGTAGGAGAAGGATGATTTGGAGGTGCCTGCTCTTGCCAAGATGTAGGGCGGAGAGGTGGTGACTAGGTGCCAGGCTACCTAGTTTGGACCTGCCTCTGCCACTTACTAGCTAGAAAAGTCCCTGAACCTTTACATGCCTCAGTTTCCTCACCTGTGAAGTGGAGCTTATGCTATGAGTAGTAGCGTCATAATTTGGCTGGGGATTCAATGCATTGATATATATGAAGCTCAGCACAAGTGCCTGACACATTCGAGGAATAAAAAATACAACAGGGCTGTAGCTCAGTGGTTGAGTGACTGCTTCCCATGTACAAGGTCCTGGGTTCAATCCCTGGTACCAAGAAAGAGAAAGAGAGGGAGAGAGGGAGGAAGGAAGGGAGGAAGAAAAGAAAGAAAGAGAAACACTGGGATACCCCCTATCCAGCTTAAGAAATAAAACATTAGCCATATCCCATATGCCTTTCACCAAATAGTAACCATTATTCTCAAGTGTGATTCTTTATAATTGGTCCATTTCGATACATGTAAGCTGAATTTTGGGTAGACGTTCTTGTTATTTTCTTTCTCTTTTTCAATTTAAACAGTGTCACTATGGACGTTTGCTCTTATCTAACGCACGTAGACAAGAAATTTCTAGAGCATTCTCACTAGCAGAACAATTGATATTTGGGGGAGGATAGTTCTTGTGCGGCTGGGGGTGGGGCTGCTGATCTGTGCATTGTAGGACGTTTAGCAGCACCCGGGGCCTCTACCCACTAGATGCCAGGAGCAGCCATCCTCCCCACCCCACCCCCAGGAGATGTGGCAACCAAAAATGTTTCCGGGCATTTCCCAATGTCCACCGGAAGCAAACTCGCCTCTGATTGAGAGCACTGGTCTACAGTCTACACCGTAGGAATGGAATTGCTAGGTCATGGGGCACGGGCATCTTCAACTTTACAAGGTACCACCAAATAGTTTCCCAAAATGTTTATACCAATTTATTATCCGACCAACAGTCTATAAGAAATCCAGTTCCTCCACATCCTCGCCAACATATAGTATTGGCTGAATTTTAAAAGTTTTGCCCACCTGGTGAGAGGGAAGTAGTATCTCTGAGAGCTTCTATTTTGAACTTCTCTGGCTACTAATCAGGTTTGGCAACTCTTTGTATGTTATGGCTACTCATACTGTCTGTTCAACGGACCTGCCTCTTTGTGTATCTTGACTGTTTTTCTATTGGATTGTCTTTTTCTTACTGATTTTCAGGACTTCTTTATATTTTCTGGGTACTAATTCTTTGTTGGTTATATGTTTTGCACCTATTTTCTTCCAGCTAAGGGCTTGGCATGTCATTTTATTATGGGATCCTTTGGGTGCATAGAAGTATTAATTTTAACATAGCAAAATATTTCCAATATTTTCCTTTATGATTTGTGTTTTTTGTGTTTTGTTTTAAGAAATCCTTCCCTATCTAGAGGCACTAAAAATATTCTCCCATATTCCCTTCTAAATATTTTAAAGACTTACTTTTCAGTTTTAAGAATTAATGCCCCTGAAATTGAGTTTTATGAACAGTATGAAATGGAGACCCTATTTCATTTTTCTGCCTGTGAATAGCCAGTTGTCCCAACATCACTTATTTCAAACTCCATCCTTTCTCCCTGGGAACTGCAGTGCAATTCCCTCACATATCAACTTTCCATCTATTCACGGACTCCTTATTTTGTTCCATTTTCCCGTTTGTCTGTCGCTGAGCTGTCTTTATCTATCGCTGTATAATTACTTTAGCTTTACAGTGAATCTTGATAGCTGCTACATCAAGCCCTCCCCCAGCTTGTTCATTCTCAGGAGCACTTTACCTATTTTTCAGGCTTGGAATCAGCTCACCAAATTTTGCACAAACCCCTTGGGATTTTGACGAGAACTGCGCTGAACCTATCCGTGTGGAGAGATAGGACCTCTAGGAACACCGAAGTGCCCCACTTCGGAATCCCTCTATTTGCTTAGGTCTTCTTGGACCTATCAATGTGGAGTTATAATTGTCTGCATAAAGGCCTTGCGTGTCTACCAATAGATTTATCTTTGCAGTAAGTGTTCCATTGTTACAAACGGCATCTTCCTTAAAGTGTCAGGTGTTCGCTATATGACGGCGGAGCATTCTGTGCGTTAAATCATTAAATCAGGCCTGTTCACTGTGGCCTCAAATGGTCTCATCCTCGCCAGATTCCATTTTTGGCTCTCCGGCCTATCAATTATTAAAGATGTGTTGAAATCCCCACTAAGATGGTGGATCCATCAATATCTCCTTTTGGTTTTGTCAGTCTTTTATTCATTTATTTTTGTTTCATATACCACGCATGCAATCCTAGAATTGTGACATCATCTTGCTAAATTTATTATTTGCTAAAAAAATGTATGCTTTAATCTGACGTTCACTTTGTCCAATATTAAAAGCTATTGTAGGGAAGCGGGTGTGGCTCAGTGGATAGAGCCCCCGTTTACCATATGGGAGGCCCGGGTTCGGTCCCGAGGCCTCCTTGTGAGGGCACGCCGGCCTGAGC
>JAQZBX010079205.1:0-14015 GCA_029593785.1 Cabassous unicinctus | reverse complement strand
TGAAAAAAAAAAAAAAAAAGCTTTAGCATGAGGAGAAATGTTCAGCTACAGCACCAAAAGCACATAAAATCACTGTGGGTTGTTAAATGGACTAGAATGTATGGTATTTTAGCAACGTACCAATTTCCTGACATGTCTATACTTTGAGGCCCCAAACCAAGTCTCTAATGATTGAAAACATTATATGAAACTAGTAAGAATCTATCAGGGCCTATTTCTTACTTATCCACTGGATCACCTTTTGTTAGGAAAAATATCCAGCTAGAGTTAGGGAAATCCTCACTCTCAGACTTTCAGCAGAGTATATGAATGCAAAGTTTTCTGATTACTCTCCTCCAATGAGGGAATAAATAAAATAAGAAGCTAAAATCCTTCAACTCATCTGCGCAAACTTGATGTCATCCTCTGAAGTAGCCTGACCCTGGTCAAAGTGTCTATAAAGATTCTGAATATTTTCTCAAGAAAATAATCCCTTCTCCCCACGTCTTGATAAATCTAAACATATTCATTAGTGTGTGGTAGTAAAACACAGTCCTTAATTTATTTTTCTTCCCTCTCCCATCTCTCAGTAGAAACTAAGAACAATCTGAAAAGTTTAGTGAAAGCCAGTTGCAGGTACAGAAACAGTTCCAGTGGCCATAGAGTGGAAGAGGAAATGATCCTGGGAGCATGTGCAATAATACAGGGAAGGTGTGGTTGCTCATCAAAATCAGATGACTTCTCTGGTGACTCAGCATTCTAGGATTATTCCTGGGTCAAGTTAGAAGGACGCTCAGGAAGAGGTTGGTCATATGGCAGGTAGACATATGGACGTTGTTTAGGGAATACCTTTGACAGTAGCATCATGGGGCGGTGTAGCCATGTAACCTGACTAAATGCCCACTGATGTCCCTGAAACTGGGAAGAATGGCTGCATTTGGCAATATCTATTTCAAAATTCAAATACCTTTTGAACCAGAAATCTCATTTCTAAGATTTTATCTTACATATAAACTTATATACCTATCTATTTTATTGCGGTATCATTTGTATTGAAGCGCAGACATTGAAAAAAACTAAATGTCCTTGCGACAGAAGACAAGTTACATAAATTGTGCTGTACCCAAGAAATAGTAAAACTCAGAGTTTTTAAAAGACGGCATTGTTCTATGTGTATATCTAATACGATTACTCTCTCTGTCGTCCCACCTAGGTCTAAAAATTATAGCTTGAGTACATTTACAAGTCACAAATCACCTCTGATTTCAATGCTTCCTGAATGTACAAGGTTATCTAAGAAGAAATAATTGATTAAATAAATCAGTGTCCTGAAAGAATTAATTGTCTCACTTTGAGTGGACTTGAATGAATCTAATAGTTCAGGCCTTTGGTCTTATCAGAGCATTACATCCTGTGCACCGTAATGCATTAGTAAGAGGTCTTGTCCCGTATAATAATTTTAAAAGTCTCTGGGTTCTGATCTGATTGCCTAAGCTGGCAGTGTTTTTTTGTTGTTGTTGTTTTGTTTGTTTTGTTTTTATTAGAGAAGTTGTGGGTTTACAGAAAAATTATGTATCGAATTTAGGGTTCCCATATACTGCCAGGTTCCCAAAACCGGGCAGTGGTTTTGCTTGCAGTGCTTTCCAAAGCATAGTAGAGGATGCCCAGCATTCAAAGAGAAGAAGGATGAGGAAAAAGAGAAGGCAAAGGAAGAGTCAGAGGTCACTTGGTGAATCAGCAGAAAAGTGAGGCTGAGAACTTGAGCTAACAAAAAAAATGTGTGGGTTTTTCTTAATTGGAAGCTTTCTTTAATTAGCTCAGAAGTGGAAATAAACCACTGCTATTAGAGCAGAGCCAGCTGTCACTGTGGGTAGGCCATCCCAGCATTCAGGAATTCACAACCCACTTGGGGCTGAGGACACAGCCTGCTGAATCATCAGTTTTTGGTTTGGGCCTGAAGGTCTTCCATGCAAAATCAGCCTGTCCTGGCACATTCATCCTCTGTGGCTTTGGGGAAAGGAGTCCATGGCCATCACTGGCACTCAGGTGGGTCAAATGGGCCTTACTTGTACTCCTTTAGTGGTTCATCACAGCCTTCCAAATAAAATCTACAATCTTAATATCATCTACAAAGGCCTCCATGACCTGGCTCTCATCTCCCTACTCGCCTCATGCCCTGCCATTGCCTCCCTCCTTGCACTCTACGTTCTGGCAATTTGAAATTGCTCTCACTGCCAACACTCACAGGCTATGAGACTCGAGATTCCTTGCCTCTACTCAAGCTGTTGTCCAGCCTGAAATTTCCTTTTCACGCTTCTTTGCTTAGATAACTCTATCTCATCCTTCAATAGCCAGAGCAAGAGTCAACCTTTGAGAAACCGCTATAGATTCACAGGCTAAGTACCTCTCTTCTCTGCTTCCTCAGCTCTGGCCTCTCTCCCTCCCTCCCTCCCTCCCTCCCTCCTTCCCTCCCTTCCTTCCTTTCTCTCATCTATGCCTATCTGTCTAATCATCTATCATTGATTTAGATATCTATCTAATCTATTTATATGTATATAATTTACTTTTGTATCCTAAGCAGCTGACTCAGTGCCTGGTACACGGTAGGCATTTAATAAATGTATTTGAATTGAACAGTTCAAATTTAATAACACATCTCCTAAGGAGACTGATTTCTGTTCAGAGCAATCACAGAATTTCTTCATCGTTAAATATCTGACTGGAGAAGTCTAGTTTTGGGACTAGAGCTAGATTTTCCGTATATAATATCTTACTAGGAGTTCAGTGCACAAAAGCACCGTCTGCTCACCTCCTGCTTGGCTTCTGAAAGTAAAATGAGAGAAACACTTCACAATGTGAACAGTAAGAGATAAGCTGAAAGAGCCAAGAGCCTAGGATCTGGGCAAAGGCTCCTTCCTGCATTCATTATTGAAGGCTTCCCTTGAGGCAGGCCTGGTGCTCGGCCCTGGGTTACAGCAGCAAACAAGACAGACAGGCCCTGCTCTCCCCGGAACTTGTTTGGGCTGATAGATGTGTACACAAACACAGCTGGTTCCTCTCCTCAAGCACTTAAAGTTAACTGTTTTGACCTGAAGGTACATAATAGCTAGTGATTTGTCTTTCTGGGAAGGCACTATTTCAGATGCCTTCACTGTGAGGCCAGAGTATGAAAGAGATTTAACTCTTAGCTCCTAAGTGAGCTGAACCAACAGCCCAACATCTAAGCTTACATTGGCTTTAATCTTCTTTAGTATACTCTTTGCCAAAGTTTAGAATGCAGGAATACTTAATAAGTACCCAGGGGTAGTAAATGAAAATTGTCCCTATACAACATATTCTGTAATAATTTTTGAGAATTTGGAAATTTGCAAAGGAGATTTGGAACATTTCCTTATAATTACTTGCACTGTGATAAGTACAGCATCTTTGAATGTCTTAAGACTATCCAGGGGAATATGTCTAGCCGTAGGAGAGGTGTCCTAAGAGAAACAGAAAATAGAGAGAAGATTACATATTCAGCATGAAAAAGCAGTTCCTCTGTTTTGTCTAAAAAGATCTGACACAGAGCAGGACTTACAAATGCAAATATTAGGGAATTTTTTCCCCCAGAGTGGGAACATTAGCCTTCTAGCCCTAAAATATAGGGCACAGCCTCTTTAAGAAACACATTCTTGACTATAGAGAATAAAAAATATAACCCAAGCTGACTATTCTAGCAGGCTCCGGTCCCTGGAAAGCTCCATTGTGCAGCTGGGAGGGAAAAAACAAATAGGCCAGTTGGCAGATTGTACAGAGGGTGGTGAAACTAGGGGAAGATACTTGGACCAAGCTTCTGGGTATTTCCTTCATCTAAAATGTTTTCCCATGAAAGGACAGATTTAAGTGTAAATACTAATCCAGAAAGAAAAAATTTCCCTGGTGCAAAAAGAGACTCCTCCCTCTTCCCTATTCTTAGAACATTCTTTAGAGAAATTGTAATTGTAAATTCTTTCTCTGACCTTTTGAGATGTACATACATCTTTTAAAAGCTAAATAAGCCTGCTGCCGATTTAAAGCCCAAGAATGTCTTTCTCAACAATCTGGGAGCCATTTCTTTGAAAAATAAATGTCAAAGACAGCACCCTTATCTCCTCATATTCATGGGAGTTAACTGTAGGTGTCTTGCTCCACATTGTTACTATCTGTCCTAGAGATATGAGAAGTTTTATCATTCCTTTGGATAAAGGCAATTAGCAAACACAAAGGCCATCCCAAATACCAGCTGAATTCAAGAACTAGGCGTGATAAATGACTCTGTCAAGTCCTCTTACTTGAGGACTAGTTATCTTGCAAGAGGCCTGTAGTGGGATGTACCTCCTTGGCTATATAAAAGGGTGAGATTTCTTTCTTTCTTTGCAACATCTTTAGTAGATTGCCTGTGATGCATCACATTTAATGGTTCAGAAATAAAATTGATTTTCTCTCTCTCATATCTTTGTAGAGTGGTTTTCTGGGCTAGGAGAAGTTATATTTTTAATTAAATTTCCCCAACACAAACCAGTCTCTACCTTCAATGGCATACCTTGCATTAAGCAAAGCATATAAGAGACTATTTGCACTTTTCATAAAGCATAAATAAGGGCATTACCATAGGAATAAAATAAGAATACTTTGTTTTGAATGGTTTCAACTGTTAGCGGGATGCTCTGGGTTTCTAGATTCTTGGTTATGTCCCATAAAGGAATTTAAGGACATGTCATAGGGTAGGCAAGGGAGTAAAGAGTTTATTGAGAAATGAGAGAAAAGAAAAAGAAGTACACACCCCAGACACGGGTACGACCATGCTACAGGGTGAGATGCATGCGTGGAGCCCCCAGTTAGCCTTTTTAAGACCTTCCTCCCTTTTCTTAATGTTGGGGAGGGGCCCCAACTGTTTGCTGTTCTGATTGGTTGCCTTAGGGTCCCCACCTGTTTGCTCTCAGGGGACCAATGAGGAGGACTTTTGTTTGAAGTTATCCAGGACCAAAGGGGACTCCTGTTTAGAATTATCTGGGGCTTCCTCTTGAGCCCAGGATCTCAGCAGGGTCTTTCTGGCTTTGTTCTTGGTAGTGACCTTCCCTCAGGGAGTTTCCAGGCAGAGTCTCATGGCCATGTTCTCTGCCGGGTCCCAGCTGTGACTCAGTCTTCCTTCTTTCCCTATACTAACCTGCCTCACAACTAGGCAATTTGTGAGTGTAGAGCAAATTGAATATGTGAATACAGGCATTTTTCAGCATGTATAATATTTTAAATGTTTGGTAACTGGCACACTTGCATACTTAGCGAATAAGAAAGGGCAGCACTAACTTTGATAAATTCAACTTTACAATTAAATCCATCATAGCTGGTTTCCCTCTAGAACATCCTATGAACCCAAATAATGCTGAGTTCACTCTAATATGATCTTGTGGCTTTAAAAAAAATTCTCTATCAATAGTCATTGTATTCAACAGAATGTAACATTAGTCTGATTAAATGAAATATAATCTTGGCAATCAGATTACATGAATAATTCAAATGGTAAATTTGGCTTTCTTTTAAAAAATTAATACTTCATAAAATAAAATTTTATTCCTTAGACTGGGTGGTGTTAACCTCATACTTTTTAATGAAGCTTAAAGAATCTGTTTTAGCAAGCCCAATATTTACTGTGAAAATATGCCAACAATTTATGGAAGGGTATTTGCTGTGAATGAGATTTTGTTTTTCAAACAATGTTTGAATTTACATGTGGATCAGCTGTTTTGACTGATAAACTCATTCTTGTCATTCTAAAAACAAATTGATTCAAATAAATAACTAGCTTGACTGATGATTTTTTCATTGAGTTGACTGATTTCTTAAATCATTTGGCCAGATTGACTTGTTTTGATATTATTAGTGTTTTAGTTTCCTAGGCTGCTGAAAGCAGAGACTATGAAATGAGTTGACTTAACAACAGGAATTTATTAGCTTACCATTTTGAGGCTGAGAAAAATGCCAGATCAAGGCATCATCAAGGTGATAACTTCTTCCCAAAGGCCAAGTCACAGGGTAGCTTCTGCTGGTCTATCTCTTTTCTTCTGGGCTTCCTTGCTTTCAGTTTCTTGCTTCCATGACTTACTCTCTGTCTGAATTTAATTCTTTTATAAAGAACTCCAGTAAGAGGATTAAGAACAACCCTGGGCCATGTCTTAACTGAAGCAACCTCATCAAAAGGTCCTACTTGGGGAAGCGGATGTGGCGCAAGTGATTGAGCTCCCACCTACCACATGGGAGGTCCCAGGTTTGGTTCCTGGTGCCTCCTGAAGAAGATGAGCAAGACAGTGAGCTGGCACGAAGGCCTGGCACAGTGAGCTGACGCAAGGTGACATAACAAGAGACACAAAGAGGAAGCACAATGAAAGAGACAACAAAGCAGGGAACAGAGGTGACTCAAGTGATTGAGCTCCTCTCTCCCACATGAGAGGTCCCAGGTTCAATTCCCAGTGCCTCCTAAAGAGAAGACGAGCAGACACAGAGAGCACTCAGTGAACGGACACAGAGAGCAGACAGTGAGCACAAACAACAAGGGGAGGGGTGGAATAAATAAAATAAAAATAAATCTTTAAAAAAAAAGGTCCTACTAAAAATAGATTTATACCCACAGGAATGCATTAGCTTTAAGAACATGATTTTCTGGGGTACATACAGTTCCAAACCACCACAAGTGATCACAATTAAAGAAGTTAATTAATTAAGCCAACTTTTTTTGACTTTTACATGCTAGCATCTTTCTAGGCATCATGAAGCCACTTCTCATTAACCAAGAAATGGATCAATTTGACTAATAATTTTAGAACATTTTAGAAGTTTCATCAGCTAGTGTCCCATGACTAATATTTAATTTTCTCCCAGTGGCATAGAGAGAGCAACTAACTCTTTACTGAGAATGATGTCTTCAATTTCTAACATTATGTTTTCTATTTCTGAAGACATGTTAATCTGTGTTAAAGTGAATTAAGAGGGTACATTTAGGATTCAACTATATGATAGCATACAAAATTCGGGAGGCTTGATTATATTGAGCAATTAAAGAAATATTTATGAGCACTGAACATAACAGCAGATGTAACAGAACAAATATAGTCTCTATCTTCAGTTCCAACTTAGCAGGGAGGGTTACAACGAGCATGTTAATGAGATAGAGACCGCAATAGCCATGGTATAGAAGAAAGGACATTTGAATTAAGAGTATGACTTTGGGAATGTTAACTAAACTCTCTGATTTTGTTCACTTAGATCTAAAATTGGCTAATAATATCAAATTTACATTATGGTAAGGATTGAAAGAGAAATCACTTTGTATGTAGTGAGAAAAACTTGCTATCATGTATACAGACATATACATATGTAGATATCATACATATATACATATGTATACACACCTAGCTAGTGTGTTATATATTATTTAAAGGGAAACAATGTGATGGGATTTCAAAGGAGAAAGAGGACCTGATTCATGTTTAAAAGGACCTGGTAAGTTTTCAGCGAAGAAGTATGATTTGAATTAGTACTCAGAAAATTAAATTTCTAAAGATGAAGATGAAGTGTAGAAGAAAGGAAGAAAAGCAGATGCAAGTAGAGCTTTGTGCTGTGTGGTCTTGGAGTTTTGTTCTTCAAAAGCATGGGGAGTTGGTGGAGAAAGCTGGTAGTCTTAGTTATTGTTTCATGTACCACTATCTTTTTGGAAAATGTCTAAGTGGGAATTGCAAAAAGTATAGAACATCAAGAGTTAAGGAAAGCACAGTAGGCAGAATACTGGTCCCCCAAAGATGTCCATGTCTTAATCCTCAGAACCTGAGAATATTTTACCTTACATGGCAAAAGGAACTTAGTGGATGTGATTAAATTAGAGATCTTGAGATGGGGAGATTATTCTGGATGATTTAGATGGGCCAATCTAATCACAAGTTTCCTTAAAAAAGTGAAAGAGAGAAACAGAGTGTCAGAGTCAGAGAAAGAATTGAGATGATATTGGCATTGAAAATGGAAGAAAGGGACACAAGCCAAGGAATGAGGGCGACCTTGAGAAGCTGGAAGAAGCCAAGAAGCAGATTGTCCCATGGAGCCTCCAGAAGGAATGTAGCCCTGTTGATACTTTGATTTTAGTCCGTTGAGAACAATTTTGGACTTTTGAGCTCCACAACTGTAAAATAATAATTTTTGTTGTTTTAAGCCACTGCGTTTGTAGTAATTTGTTATGGCAGCGACAGGAAACCAATATAAAAAGCTAAGGAAGTAGCAAGAGATGAGAGGCTTATGTAGATGAACAAAGTTGGAGATAAATGCTGATCTCTCTCTAGAAAAATTCTGTGCAAAGTTGGTGTTTGATCACTTCTTTTTCATTTTCCTCTTTTCTTCCACTAAACACATACATACACCTCCCACACATATATTAAAGTATAAGGTTTTAATTCTACTTAATTAATATTAATTATACTTTTAATTCAACACTTAAGCCCTTACAAATTCCCCCAAATACCACTGCTTTTCATTTTCTGACTGGCCAAAGCAGAAGCTAAATAAAGCCCTACCCTTACTTCCCCTTAGCTTAGTAGAAGTATACTGAGGTTTTCAAATGTAATTTTACTGTACTACACAGATTCTATATTACATAGTATACTGTTAGTATCAATTCTAAGATTTAGAGACCTAACACTGCCTGTGCTCATGTAAAGCCAGGGCCAAAGAGTTGCTTCTATATTATTAGGGTGATCTTGCTCCCTCCACCCCCCATTGCCATACTTATCTCATTCTAACCAAAATGCATGTCTAATAATGATGTGGTGGTAATGGTCCCAGTTCAATAAATACTCAGAGTTGAGTGGAGAAGTAGGAGATGAATGGAGATTATGGCCCATTACCTGATGAACAAAGGAAACTTCTTGTTGGTAATGTTTATATTGAACTCAGCATGTCAATCAATTTGAACCTTCTTGCTTTTGGAAATGTCCCCTGGAGTAGTACTGAAGACTGTGAAGCATTTTCTCCCCTGTGGTGGTTTGAAGTTGTATGTACCCCAGAAAAACATGTTCTTAAATTTAATCCATTCCTGTGGCTGTGAGCCCTTTGTAAATAGGACCTTTTGATAAGGTTACTTCAGTTAAGGTGTGGCCCATCTTAATCAGGATGGGTTTTTAATCCTATTATTGGAGTCCTTTATAAGGGGAGTAAAATTCAGACAGAGAGAAAAGCCACAGGAAACAAGAAGCTGAGCATCAGTGGAACCCAGAAGAGAAGGGGAGATCAGAAGATGCCACAGTGTGCCTTGCCACAGGATAAGCTAAGGAACAAAGATCAAACATAGTACACAGCCCCAGAAGGCCACAGTCTCCAGGAAGAAAGCATCGCCTTGATGGCAACTTGATCTGAACTTATCCCCAGCCTCAAACTGTGACTGAATAAATTCTCATTTCATGGTATTTGCTTGAGCAGCCGAGGAAACTAAACATCCTCTAAGAAAATATGAGAGAGATAAGCATTGACAAATATTATAGAGGAATCATTTAGTTGAATCTATTGAACACATTCATGGGCAAAGCACCCAAGTAAGTCTTCATTCTTTGTAGAGGCCAATGACCTCCCTCCCCTTACCCCCCTCCCCATTTAATTGATCATCAAACTCTTGTATTATGATAACTGTGACAGGAGTATTCACATATTTCCCCTCTTCTCAGGCTCCTAATGAGAATTCTATCATTTTTAAAATTTTAGCCCAGTTTCCCTGTCCTCCCCTTCAAAAAAAAAGGGGGGGGGATTTCTTTTTGCTAAGATAAAAGCTAAACCTGTCTACATAACACATTCTTGAGAAAGTCAGGAAGAGGGAAGAGCAAAAGTAAAAAACTTAGCACTTTGGGAGCATAGAAAGTTGTGTGTGTGTGTGTGTGTGTGTGTGTGTGTGTGTGTGTGTGTTTCCTGAAAGGGGTTTAAAGGAGTAAGTTGGAGCAATTGTGGAAATGGAAAATGTGAATAAGAGAAGAAAGAGGGGTTTAATCAGTGTTGCTGTGAACTCTGTGTTTGGATTCCTTTTAGTGTCTATTTTAGTTTGCCAGGCTGCAAAAATGCAATATACTAGAAATGGGTTGGGTTTTACAATGGGGATTTATTAGCTTAAAGGCTTACAGCTCTGAGGCCATGAAAATGTCCAAATCAAGGCATCAGCAGTGATTCTTCATCCCCAAAGAAGGGCTGCTGGTGATCCTAGACTCCTCTGTCATATGGCAAGGCACATGGTGGCATCAGCTTGTCTCTCCCTTCTCTTCCAGATTTCATTATTTCAGTGTCTGGCTTCCTTTGGCTTTCTTTCTCTTTCTGTGGTTTTCTCTCTGTCTCTCCATATTCATCCTGTTTATAAAAGACTCCAGTAAGAGGATTAGGACCCACTCTGGCACATGCCTCAATTGAAGTAATCTAATCAAAAGGAGGCTAACTGAAGTAACGTAGTTGAAAGTCCCACCCACAATAAGTTCACACACACAGGAATAGATTAACTCTAAAAACATAATCTTCTGGGGGTCCATCCAGCTTTAGACTGCCCCAATGTCCTTCAAGATATTTGAGTAAAGAAAGCAATTCATTTTCTTTTTTTTCACTACTTCTGGCAGTTGAACTGTGTTTCTTAAACATGATATAATACTGAGCCACATGGGTTCTGGGTATAAGTCATTTATTCAACATTTCACGAGTGTTTACCAGGCCCTAGGCCAGTATAGGATCTGTGTATACAAAGATGAATAAAGTGACTGCCACTCTGAAGAGGCCATGGGTTCACAAGTAGGATATATAAGCAATAGGATATATAAGTAGGATGGATATATAAGCAATAATTAAAACAGTGTTTCAGGCTTGGCATAAGAAGGTGGGAATGGAAGAGGAAAGAGAGACAAGAAAGTGGTGAAGAATGGAACCATGTGCTGTTTTCTTACTTATCTTTATCCTGAGAAGACTCTGAGCTACTAAAAGTTTTCTGTGTATATATTTAAGGTTTAATTTGCAATCCAGATAAGCCAAGAAGGCCAGAGTGATCTCTTGATTTTAAAGATGATGCCAGAGCAGGGGAGAAAATTAGAGGAAATAGATGGTGAACAAATTGCTTTTGGACTGTGTCAGATGATTGTGTTCCACAATATGTACAGCACAAGGTTTTTCAAGGAGAAAAATTTATAGTGCACTATTATACTGCTAAAGACATGAAGGTGATTGCCAATTCCCTTCAAAACTGAAATTTGAATGTTCATACTTACAGCAAATGCTGTCATTGCACAATTAAAGGGGCAGTGTGGGTAGCACATTTAACTGTGAGTACGTGTGTAATCTGAGCATTATGTTTGACACGAGGCAGGTGATGCAGCATGAGTAAGCAGGGAGACATTCCATCCTGGTCGTTTTAATAGAACGGAGCAAGACAATAATAGCGAAGGAAGACAAAGCCAGATTCAAGGGTATATTGTTAAAAATTGTATCTTTTATTTCATGCACTTTACTTTTCATCTTATACATAGTATAAGGATAAGAAATGAAGTAGAATACTTGTTGAACTTAAATTTAATTTTTAGAGAAGTTGTAGGTTTACAGAAAATTATGCAGAAAGTACAGAGTTCCCATATGCGTCCTCCTCACACACAGATTTCCCTATTAACATTTTGCATTAGTGAGGTATATTTGTTACAACTGATGAACCAATATAATTATATTATTAACTAAAATACATACTTTACATTAAGGTTCACTCTTTTTGTCGTACAGTTCTATGGTTTAAAAAAATATTGTTTTGACGTGAAAATTTCCTATTTTAACCACTTTCAAGTATACAATTCAATGGTGCTAATTACAGTCACAATGTTGTGCTTCAGTTGCCATCATCCATTGCTGAAACTTTGCCATCACTCTAAACAGAAACTGTATCAATTAAGCATAAACTCCCCATTTCCTTCTCCCTCCCCTGTATGAGACCGAATTTGAACCAGGCTTCTCTTTTCAAGGTTGGCCATTGTAAGAAGGTGTTCCTGTGCTTTCGTTTGTCCCGCAGCGAGAAGGAGCACAATCTGGAAGAGGAGCAAGACTGCTATTTCCTGGTGCTCCTTCTGTGCCAGCCACTGTGCTGGACAATTTACCTGTGAGGTTACTGGTTCAGAGCAGCAGGAGGGGGTAGAGTTAAGAAGAGGACTCTGCAAGCAGGCTCCCTGGGTTCAAGTCCTGGTTCAGCCAGTTACTACTCTGATTCTGGGCAAGCAACTGACACTCATTGAGCTTTTACCCTCTGTTAGGCACTGTGTCAAGTGTTCTACATTGTGTTTTGTTTTCAAGTCTTCACAACACCCTCATTAATAAGGTACTATTTTTATCTTCACTTTATAGTTGAAGAACTTGAAGCAAAGGGAAATTAATGGAGGAAGAATGGCATAAAGGTTAAAAGCCTCTGGCTTCTGGAGTAATACTGCTCGTGTTCACATCCCAGCGAGGCCACTTACTAGCCATGTCCACTTAGGCAAATTATTTAACCTCTCTTGAGAGACTTGTGGCGCACTTTGAATATTGCTTGGCACATAAGCAGAGCATAGTACATGTCAGGTATGGTCAGGAGTCTGTGAAATGGCAGGTATCCCTGTTTACTGCTTGGTCTTGAGTGGCCAAGACGGTAAACACCTATCATGTCTTTAGGACTCTGATTGGAGGCCACTGAATGTACAGGGAACACAGGTATTTTGTGTGTGGGTATTTAGGGCTGTGTATGCACTCTGGTCTGGTTTTCTCTCCACCCGCTTTGTATTTGTTCCTCTTTCACTTCCTCTTTGAGGGTAAGATGGGGGTAAGTGGGAAGGGGAGGGGCGCCCGTCCTTGTGATTTCTCTGAAGAGCGAATCAAGGCTGCGGGTAATGGATGCTATTACCGACATGCCAAGTCAAAAGGACGCCAGCATCCCGATAAGGCAGTGTCTGTAGCATGTAGCACATCCAACAAGAAGTAGTAAACCTCATTCACTCAGTATTCTATCTGGAAGACTTTATTTGTGCTTCAGAATGTTGAAGTCCAATAAATAAAGACAGCTCTATTTTATAACACTTAGATGATTCTTGAACTCAAGATTTGTGAATGTGACAAAAAGACAAGCTTAAAAAGATGAAACTCTCACTATCACAATGAAAAATTCATGAAGTATTTATTGATCCAATGTGATAAATTAGGCTTATGCTTAAGCTCATTTTCTATACTAGTTTTTAGGTTTTTAAAAAAGTTTCCTTTAATTACCAAACCACTGAAGACTCATGAAAGAAGTCCGTCGGTAAGGGGCAGTTCTTTCTCTCTCTCTCTCTCTCTCTCTCTAGCTATTTGTCTCTATCTATCCCTCTTTCTCTTTTGTTTGTAACATAAACAAATCTATTTCTTGCTTCTCCTTATGAACCACTACTCTTTGTTAAGTTCGTTTATTTCAAGGAGGTGTCTGGGCACTGTCAGCTGTGATGGGCAGTGGATGCTAGAGACTTTTTCCAGAAACTGTCCAGGTCTCCTGCCACTTTGACAATCTAAAGAGTGAGGTTCTTGGCTTGGCAGGGTACCAGTACTTCCCAAAAGCCAAAAAGCCACTAGAGACCCAATATCAGGAGAGGACATCCCATTTCTGTTTTGATGTCACTCCTTTCTTTCTTCAGCCACCACTGCCCCAGATCTGACCTGTATCTTATTATGATGTAGGTTTGGTCTGGCTACACAGAATGATCTCCAAATGAAGAAAAAAAAAGATATTGGGAACAAAATGGCATCTGAGCTTCTGCTAGGTAACGTGAAAGGTTCAAAGTCTCTTCTCTGACTATAGTTAGGTCTTCATTGAGGTCACCATGGTAATCTGTTTTGAGGTATGAAAAGAGGCTGTTTATGATCAACCAGTAAAGAGATGGCATAGCCTTAGGTTTGGGGCATAGATTGGTATATGCTCCTTTCTAATAACAATACTCTGTGTTTCCACTGTGAAAACAAATAGCCAAAACATTCAAATGAGT
>JAQZBX010079203.1:0-13990 GCA_029593785.1 Cabassous unicinctus | reverse complement strand
CCCTTTGGCTGACTAATACATGACTATATAAATTTAAATTTATTTTAATTAAAATTAAGTAAAAATAAAAAATTTAGTTTCTCAATCACACTACCCATATTTCAGTTGTTTAATAGCCACATGAATCTAGTTTCTGCTCTATTGGAAAGTACAGAATTATAGGACATTCCCATCAATGCAGAAATTTCTTTTTACCAGCACTGTTAGAGATGAAAGAACCTGTGTTATAATTTTATGTGGTAACCAATTCCATGAATTAGTGACACATATCTAACCTACATTTAATCTGGTGGTAAAGATATTTAATTAACTGTGATCAAGGAGATTCAGGTTTTAAACCATTGGAATGAAAATTTCCCTGAGATACAAAGTGGATAAAGTATTTTTGAATTTTGGAATGTCTACCAGCAAAATTTGATTTCTCCACTCTTCTGGACCTTTCAAAAATGTCCACCAGTGACTATTAGCTGTCATAAAGATGCTTATTATTATGTTACCATAGTGACCAAGGCTATTCATAAGGCAAAGGATCAAGCACTGATTGACTTTAATAGCTTACCTCTTCCTAAGGGCTAACATAAAATACAGTAATATAATTTAAAAATCTCTAGCTGATGTGATGTAAATTACAAAGCAGAGCATCAAAGCTAGATTTTTATCCTCGATAAAACTAGTTCTAATGACTTAATTGAGAGAAAATATTGAGGGCTCCCCAAAAAAATCTTAGAGGAGGAGCTTTCTATACTTTATCCATGGGTTTTAATGCAGGGACCTTCCCACCCATGAAAAAGTCACAGATTAAAGGGAAAATGTAATTAATGAAAATATACTTATAATACCTATTTTATATACGTACGCATGGCACTTTACATACACTATCTCATTTAAATTCTCAACAAGTTCCTAAAACATGTATTACTAATTATTTTACACATGAGGAAGTGAGCATTGGAGAGATGAGGTAACTTGCAAATGTCACCTAACTAGTAAAGGTAGAGCCATGTTCCCCAAATCTCCTTCTCTTTATTCCCTATGTGCTTCTCTAAAATGTCAGCCAGTCAAGCATTCAGGGGACATGGAAAGTGTCAACTCTGTGTTACTCCTTGGAGGCTCAAAATCAACTGATACAAACCAACAAGAAGAGCTGTAGTTCGCCTCAAACCTAGGCTAAAGAGAAACAGAGTGTCCTGTGCTTCCTAGATTTGTCAGTGACTGCACATTTGACACAGGCATTCACCCATGGTAACAAGCACCACATCATTCATTTCCAAGCTCATTATCAATAGAAACACTCCTTAAATCACTTGCCAAATATGCCTTTATCTCCCCCAGGTGCAGACCCTCTACTGAGTGTGACACTCGGTATATGCTAGGAAGTGGTCCCTGTTTTCACAGAGGTGGTACATTATGGACACTTGCATTTGATATTTTCACTATGTGGTGCTTTGAGAAGATATTTCATTTACAAGTCAATGAAAAATGAATACAGTAGATTCAACACATTTCCAATAAAAATTCCTACAAGCCTAGTTGTGGATATCAACAAACTGATTATAATGCTTATATGGAAAGGCAAAACATCCAGGAGAATCAACACAATGCTAAAGAAGAACAAGGTTGGAAGACTTCTAAATTCAGGATCATTTTACTGCTCTCAAACCCAGTTCTCTCTTCATTTCTGGACCCTAAGATTTCTGTGTGTGTGTGTGTATGTGTGTGTGTGTGTGTGTGTGTGTGTGTCTGTGTCTGCGAGAGAAAGAGAAAGAGAAAGACAGAGAAACAGAGACAGAGACACAGTGAGACAGGGAGAGGGCTCAACTATGCAGCATATAAGGGAAAATCTAATAGCAAATTTCAGGGAGTTTTGAATTGGAGCACTTTTCAGAATATCTGGGTTTATAGTCATAAATAGAAGATAAGCATTTTTAAACATTGAAATCAAACTCTTAGCAGGTTTTAAATAAATTTAAAATGTTTTCATCAAAATAAATTGCTCTGAAAAAACTTAGTACAAAAAAGAGAATCTAAAATATTTCCCTAATATTTGTATATTGATTACATATTGAAATTATAATATTTTGGATTTATTGAGTTAAATAAAATACATTATTAAAATTAATTCCATCTGTTCCCTTTTACTTTTAAATGTGGCTACTAGAAAATTTAAAATTACATTTGAGCCCCTTATCTGTGGCTCACATTATTTTTCTACTGGACTGCACTTCCCCAGGCATTCCTGACACCCAGCTGCATTCTTGCCCTTAAGTTCTAGATGATACCTTTTAATCATTGTAAAAAAAAAACTCTTTTTTTTCTTTAATCTAACTCAAGTTGGGTTTTGTTACGCTTCCAAAAGTGTCATAACTAATATACTAATTAAAAAGAAAAATTTAGCATATGATTTCATTCTATATTGATGCCAAAGTTCTTACTAGCCTGGATCCTGATAAGTGAGTTTCCAAGAAACAGTTGTATCTTACACATAAAAGGCAAATCAAATGAAAATACCTAAATAACATTTTAGCCAAAACACTAAGGACAAAATTTTGGAAGTGAAGTTGTTTGTAATGATTACTAACTTATATTTCTTTTAAATCCAAGTACTGCCAGACAAATCTTATAGTATCGTCATAAGTATTCCAAAGTAAAAACATTGAGAAATATAGTCTATGATCCTGGGAACTGTTACTTAATAAATTCCACTCACTCCCAAAACACTTTCCCGGAGATTCACAATTGGCATTATCAATTTTTTTTTTATTTAAAAGGAAAATGCAACCACAACTTAACTATACTTTATTTGACTGCATCTTATTTAGACAGCTTGCACATTTCAAATCCCATTAAAAGAAATTTAATCCCATTAAATCTCTCTCTCCAAAAGGATGTGGGACAATAGAAGAAAATTATGCAGCAATATCCAGTCATCAAACAGCAGTCCAATATTTTGATACATGTGATATTTTATAGATACTCAACTCATATCTGATGTCAATATAATTTATGGTTATGCTTTTACAAACCTGAAAGCCCTGTAACATTATAACACTCATTTTAGTGATGTCATGGTGCACTGAACAGTAATTCTGATGCACTACCAATTTGATTTTATCTATGCTCCTGGAAAGTGATGAACTTCATGGTTTTTAGATACCGTAATAAATATACACAACCAGTCTTATACATGTCAGCCAATACTATAACACAGGGCAATGTAAAGTTAAAACATGTGACAAACAAACTCCTTTATATAGATTTGTCAAGCAAGTGGGGAAGGTAATTTGAGGAGGAGAGGCAGAAAATATTAAATCCAATTTTCCAATAGTAACTGTTTTTGTTTTTTCCTCATTTTGTTGGCTTCGACTTCAAAAACTACTGTCTGGTTTCTGATCTGTGGACTTCTCTAGAGTAGTTTCATCCTATTATAAGGGAAATTATAATCAGCCCACACATCAAAAATGGTAGTACACCTGTTAGCTTCTTCAATACTAACATATATAACTTCATGGCAGCTTGTATAAAAATGTTCAGCAGCATCAACTGCCAAACCAGTGTCAGTAGATATTATAGTCAGTCTTAAAGAGGCAGCACCCCATTAAAAGAAAGTTGCACCAATTTTGCTCAGTCTTGGCCCAGTGATTATAGATTCTGCAATGTCTTGAAGTAAAGAAATCTCATTAATTTAGTTGAAACCAAAAGTTCTGAACTCACTTGACCATAGAACCCCCTTTTATTTTCTAAAAATAACAATCTATATCTCTAATAAACATAAGAAATGTTGCCTTAAATTTTTAAAAATATTTTTAAAACGTCACTTGAAAAGTCCAAAGAAAGCATAATTAATACTTTAACTTTCTTTTCAAAATACAATTACAACAGATTTTTTAACAAAAAATATTCAGAGGCTGACATACGCTTTCATTATTTGGTGGTCACAAATTGTCAGAAAGTCACTTAATCATACCAGTTGTTCAAAGTTGTGTAGCTTAACTAATGAAAAAATGAACTGTTATTCTTCATTTGAGAAAATAGTAATACAAACTCACCAATAGGACAGGGGAAAAGTTGGTTCACTAGTAGTGCAGAATATAAGTAAATCCATCTATCCTCTCTTCTCCCTTATAACCAATGACTTTTACATAATAGCAGCAAAAGTTAGTGGCAGGAAAACTCCACAGAAATATAAATATTTTGAAATCCATTGCTTTTTGAAATATTGCATTTTAAAAGTACAATTTAATAAAGGTTTTTAACAATATCCTTATACTAACTGTTTAAGGACTGGGCTTCAGTTTGTCTACTTGTCAATTTATAGTGTGCCAATGTAGAGTTTATCTACAGAACATTTGAAAAATCAGAATTACACTTAAGACCTAAATTTATATTTATTTGACCAACTGCTAACAGTTTTCTTAAAAATTTTCTTTCATTTTTAAAAAATATTTGCTGCTGTTTATATAGCATTTGGATGCCCACATCTTGAATGGGTATCCCCATATTTGACACTAATTCCACCATATAGGTGAAACTGAGAATTGAATTGTTTATATTCAGCTTTATTCAATGTAAAAATGCTCTACTTAAAAATTACTTTAGATAGGTATTCAATTCCATATTTTTATTAAACATTATCATATTTTTCTTTTTAAAATTCTTATTGGGTTAATTTGATGACTGCTAAATTTTTTAGGATAGATATGTAGAGTCATGAGATAATATAGGATATATACCAAATTGTACCAAATGACCTTAGGCAGGGTTTTATCAGCCTATTTCACCATTTTTTTTCTTTTTCTAATGTATCAATTAACAATGATAGTTAGTTACCATTTGCAAAAAGCTTTACTCACTTTATCTACATTAATCTACAAAACAATCCTATGATATAGTTGTAATCATTCTCATTTAGATAACAAAATTGACACTTGGAGGGTTTAAAATATTTACTCAAGTCAGGATTGGTTGCAAGTCTGTCTGTTCTATCTGTTTCACTTATTGTGCTCTAAGTTGTATTACATCTATGTCTATCTAACCTTGTGCTTTGAACTCTGGTTGATCCAACCAAAAACCATGGGACCTACTCCTACTTATCAACATAATTTTCTATCTAAGTAAGTAATTGTGGGGCCAAGTTCTAGGAGATAAAAGCAGTCCAAAGTGCTGGACAGGCATTTGGACCCCTTTTTCTTTAGAGGCCTCTGGTAATCCTGGAGGTTGTGGATGAGAGTCTCCAAAGTTGAACAGAGCTATCAACAATTCAAAAGCCAAAGGGACTGGATCTAAGATTCAGAGTCCACCAAGGAGGAACAGGTGTGGTAAACCACAGGGTTCAGGTTGGAAGTCTGGGGTAGTTTGAGAGTGTATGTACCACAGAAAAGATCGTGTCCTTAGAACTAATCCATTCCTGTGGGTGTGAACATATTGTAGGTGGAAACTTTTGATTAAATTACTTTAGTTAAGAGTCTTTGAGTAGATTCCTTCAGTAGGGTGTGAATCAGGGTGAAGCTTAACCCTCTCACTGGAGTCCTTTATAAAAGGAATGAGTACTGGGAGAGGGACGCTTCAGAGACAGAGAGAAAAGACCCAGGAGCTCAGAGAGGAACCCACAAAAGCTGAGAGAGAAAACCATGAGAGCAAGAAGCTGAAATCAACAGAACCTAGGAGAGAGCCACAAAAGGAAAAGCCAAGAGCTGAAAGCAATGGAGCCTGGAGGAGAAGGCAAATTGGCAGATGCTGCCATTTTGAGCCCTGCCGTGTGACAGGAGTCCAGGATCGCCGGCAGCCATGTCTACAGGGAGATGCCTTGATTTGGACATTTTTTCAGCCTTGGCACTGTAAGCTTATAAGTTAATAAATCCCCATTGTAAAAGCTCACCCAGTTCTGCTATACTTTCATGGCAACCTTTAGCAAACCAAAACAGTGTCTTAATAGTTACCGCCTAAAAGTAAAAGTGAACAAGAAATATATAAATCCTTAAAGGAACTAAAGCCTAGCTTTAATATATCAGTCTCTGATTATATTAAGGTGATCTGAGATTGGTAGAGTCCTTGTCGAAGAAAGTAATGTCAAGTGTCACAGTTATTTCTAAATTAATAAAATCAGTGTTTGGCATCCAATCAAAATTAACAAAACTATTGAGGAGGAGATAAAACATGGCTGTGAACCAAGAAAAAGGATAGTCAATAGAAACAGAAAATAGAATGATCAGGCACAGACTTTAAAACAAATATGCTTAATATGTTGAAAGAAATAAAAGGAAAGATTAATAATTTCAGCAAAGAACTAGAAACCTTATGATAACAGTGAAATGGAAAATCTACAAGTGAATGCATTAAAACAAAAAATTAGAAACTCACTGGATAGGTTTTACAGAAGATAAATTAATTGGAAGTTGGATCAGATGAAAATATTCAGACTGAAACACAGAGAGGAGAGCCAAAATAATATAGAATGGAGAACAGAGGACTGGAGAAATGGTCAGTAGAGTGAAAAAGGTCTAACATAAAGTTAATTGAAGTCCCAGAAAGGGAAGAAAGGAAAAACAGTAGATGCAATATTTAAAAACATACTTGCTGAGGATTTTTCAAAAACTGATAGAAAACATCCAAGCTACATTTTCAAGAAACACTAAACCCCAAACAGGATAAATTCAAAGAAAACTACATGTTGGCATATCATAATAAAACTGAAAAAAAAATTCTATTTTCAAAGGAGAAACAATAAATTTGTCCGTTGACTTAAGAGAAACAATGAAAGCCAGAAATCAATAGAAAGGTATCTTCAAAACGCTGAAAGAACAATATAAAATTTTATACCCAGTAAAATATCCATCCAAAACAGGTAAAATCAATTTTTAAGCAAGCAAACAAAAAACCTAGAGAATTCATCGGCATCAAACCCTCAGGAAAAGAGATACAAAAATGTTTCTTCAGCAGAAGGAAAATGAAACCTGATGGAAAGTCGGAGAAGGGACTAGAAAAAAAGAGGAACAAAATAATTTCAAAGGACATAGAAGCAATGGAACACTAAAGATAAGAGTAGAAATTAATAAAAATAGAAACTGCACAAATAATGAGTCAATTAAGCCAAAAGTTGATCTTTGAAAAAACATATAAGTTGACAAACCCATGGCAAAGATCACCAGGAAAAAAAGAGAGCAGAAATAAATAATATTAGGAATGAAAAAGGAAACATTGTCACATATCCTATAAAAACAAATTCAGAACATTATGAGGAAATTATTACGTTATGAAAATAAATTTTAAAATGCATATAAAATGAACACGCACCTAGAAAAACCCAATTCAACATAATTCACACCACAAGAACTAGAAAAATTGAATAATCCTCTAGTTGTTTCTAGTTATATCTACCAAATATTTAAGGAAGATTAAACATCAGTGCAATATAAACTCTTCCAAAGACTAGTAAAATCAGAAAGACTTCTCCATTCCTTTTTTGCACCAGACACAAAAGAATTCATCCTGTATGATTTAATGTATATCAAGTTTCAAAAGGGGCAAAATTAATCTATGATGTTAGATGTCATGATGGTGTTTACCACAGGAGACCTAGTGACAGGAAGGGGTCACAATGAGGGCATCTAAGGGGCTGATAATGTTCTGTTCCCTGATCTTGATGTTGATACATGGTTGTGTTTGATTTGTGAAAATTCACCAAACTCTACACTTATGATTCATTCATTTTTCTGCATGAATATTAGATTCCAATAAAAAGTTCTTGGAAAAAAATAATTGCTAGGGAATAAATGTAAGAACATGTTCAAAACTTCAAACCAGAAAGCCATAAAACATTTTTGAGAGAAATTAAAGAAGACCAAAAGAAATGGAGAGATATTTCATATTTATGGACTGAAAGACTGTATATAAAAGATATTAATTCTATCCAAATTGATATACAGATTTAATCCACTTGCAGGTTTTTGTGTAAATTGATAATCTAATTCTAGCATTTTTATAGAAATGCAAAGGGTCAAGAATAGGTAAGAAATTCTAAGAATAAGAAAAAAGTAAAATAATTTACACTATTGGACATAAAGACCTACTACAAAACTTCAGTAATTAAAACAAAGTGGCATCAACACAAGCATAGACTAAAAGACCAATGGAACAGAATAGAGTCTGGAAAAGCATCCACACATATATGGACTCGATTTTTTAATTTGATATGGCAAAACAGTAGGAAAAGACATCTTGTCAATAAATGATTCTGAGAGTTAATTGGATGTCTATTTGGAAAAGAAATAAAACTTGTCCCCAACCTCAAACTATACAGAAATATAAATTCTAGGTGAATTGAGATCTAAATGTGAAAACTAAAACAATAAAAATTCCAAGATCTTGGATAAGGAAAGTCTACTTAAATGGGTCTTATTGTTCTTAACAAAATGAATTTTAGTGCATTTACTTGAAAGGTTTTAATGTTTTCTTTTGTTTCCTTTGATTTTGCCCTACAGTTGACTTCAAATATTCCTGCTGCTGAGTTCTGACTAAGGCATTCTTTTCTATAATTATCTGATTACCAGAGAGATTAATAAGCCTTTTGAACTTGTCTCATAAATCACAAATTTCTACAAGTGGGAGATTTTCAAATAAGAGGCAAAAGCACATTGCTTAGTCATTCTATTGTCTGCCTGAATCAGTTTTAGAATCTAACAGCACTTCATGTTCATAGGCACATAAAAGTATTGACTTTCTTTGAGATGAACATTACATTCTAATGATCAAAACTGATAAATATTATATTGAATGAAAAAAAAAGACAAGCCCAATATTTCAAAAGATTATAAATCTTTATGTTCTCCCAAACAAAAATATATTCCCATTCTATTACTAGAGAACAATTTAAAAGATTTAAACTACAAAAGAGACTAAGTAATATTATGTCTGGTAAAAGAACTTGGATATTATACCCAGCAGGATTTATGGCTTGAAAGAGAAGATATAAAGGAAACATTGAGTGGGTACCAGATTCAGTTTATAAACCAAGAGGAGATGGGGATGTCCAATGTCAGAACCAGTACTTCCCTGAAAGATACAATGAGCTGAGGTTGGGACCTTCCAAAGAGGCTTCCAAGGGCAGTAACCAAGGATTTTTTGACCTGAGAAAACAGAGAAAGAAATAGGAGATTGTAAAACAGAGAGCAGTGGCTGGGATTATTCTATTTATTTTACCATGCGAAATCTTTTCAACAAGCCACTTAACAACATCTTACTACCTACCATCTGAACCACCTAGACAATTAAACATAGCTAGAAACTCCATCCCAGTTCACCCCACAATCTGCTTCTCTGCTCTTAAACCTTTGGTATTACCAAAGAAAACTATATAAGAAATTGCATGAAGCTCTGAATTAGATTTCTGGGGCTTCTGAAACAAACTGGGTGGCTTAAAACAATAGAAATTTGTTCTCTCCTAGTTCTAAAATGTAGATATCTAAAATCAGGGCATCTGCGGGGCCATGCTACCTCCAAAAGCTATGGAGAAGAATCCTTCTTTTCCTCTTCCAGCTTTTGGTAGCCCCAGGATTCCTTGGCTTGTGGCAGTATCACTCCAATCCCTGTCTCTGTCGTCACATGACCATTGTCCCCTGTGTGTCTCAGTGTCTGTGTCCAGCTTTCCCTCTTCTTAAAGGACACCAGTCATATTGCATACCAGACCCAAGGATTGTTAACAAATAAAGAATAATGAAATAGAAAAAAATGAACTTTTTAAAAACCAAAAGGAAATTTTTTGAAGTAAAGAATAGGGTAGAATTTAATCTTTATCTACGGGACACTGCAACATGTGAAATTCCACACAAAAGAGTTGTTAGTTGAGAAATTATAAGACAAACTTATACCACACCTAGTGAGATATAATGAAAAGAAAAGACTTTGGAGAATTTGGCTTATCATAGACTACTGGGAAAAGGAAAGAGTTTGAGAAAGGAAACTATGAAACAGTAATTTCAAAAAGGAATATTAGAACCTCTGTGTTGGGTATTGTATCAACCAGAGAAGCAGAAACAGTGGAATATATATATATATATATATATTCAGAGATTTACTGAAAGGAATTTGGTTTGCTTGATTATGGGAGCTGACTAGGCAAGTCAAAATCCATAGGGCAGGCTGTCAGGAAGCGCACGCCAAAGCAGCAGTCCACAGGTAGAATTTACTTTTTCTCAGACAAGCCTCTGCTCTGTTTTAAAGGCCTTCCAACTGATTGAATCAAGTCCACCCAAATTATCTAGGATAACATTCCTTATTTAAAGGCAACTGATTATGGATTTGGAGTACATCCATAAAAGACCTTCACAGCAACACCGACATTAGTGTTTCATTGAATAACGGAACTGTAGCCTAGCCAAGTTGAAACATAAAAATAAAAAAGTGAAAAAATAAATAAATAAATAAAATAAAATAGTGTTCCTGAATTCATCAATGACTGTGAGAGAGAGTAAATTAGTCTTGAAGATAAAACAGAATGAACCTCATTCCCCAATGAATTGAAATGGCTGGCTTATTACTTTATCTCAATGTCAAAAGGAAATCTACTTTTTACCTTTAATGGATTTGAGATTGTAATGGAATAGGAACCATAAAAACCACAAAGCTATCATTAACTTTATATAAAACCATAGTGGTTAGAATCCAATAGCAGTTTTTCTATATAAGCTGTAACCTCTACTCACTGTTCTTAGATCATACCTTGGGATTCTTACCTCCTTCATTCCTTTGCAATGCTCATCCTTCCACTAGAAATGGCCTTACCATTTTTTTTTTCAGATTTTATTTTATTTATTTCCCACCCCATTGTTTGTGCTCACTGTCTGCTCTCTGTGTCTGTTATGTGCTCATCTTCTTTTTAGGAGGCACTGGAAAACAATCCCAGGACCTCCCATGTGGGAGGGAAGCACCTAATCACTTGAGCCATCTCTGCTCCCTGCTTATTGTGCCTCTCGTTGTGTTTTCTTCCTTGTGTCTCTTCATTGCACCATCTTGTTGCGTCAGCTCGCTGCACCAGCCCATCATGTCAGCTCACTGTCTTGCTCATCTTCTTTAGGAGGCACTGGGAGCTGAACCTGGGACCTCCCATGGACTAGGCAGGTGCCTAACTGCTTGAGCCACATCTGCTTCCCCTTACCAGCTTTTTATACACCCACTCACCATACTATCGCTACCATAATCTGTGGTCATTCTTGCTTAGCTTATCACTTTATAATTTTTATAATATTCCTCATGTTCATGTGCATCTTATCTACTTTGCTAGTCTGTGAACTCCTTGAAGACAAGCAAATATATTATATTTCAAATAATATATTGCTCATCATAGAGACAAAAAAAAATGTTTGATGTATGAATGAATAACTGAAATAATTGCTATAAGTGATACATTTTAAACAATGACTGATTTCAATACAAAAACTCAAAAAGCCTGTAAACCAACGCAAGTGTTGCAGTTAAACCATCTTTAGGTCTGCAAAATACCTTGCCTTCTTATACAAGATTAGTGTTCCAATTGAATGATACAACTAGACCACTGATGCCGACTATGAGGGTGTAAGTGAGAATAAAAAGTAAATGTGATATGGAACTAGTGGTAACTTTAATGAAAAGTCATTAAATAATGACTTTTTTTATAAGTCATTTTTATCATTATTGTATTTATAATGATAAAGTCATTACTAATATCAGTATTACTAATACTGATATTAATAATGTAACATTAATGTGGCTAAAAGCTGCCAAATTTTCCTTAAAAATACGTTGTATTTTTTTCTAAAATGTATACAAGCAAGTCACTATTTTGAATTAATTTTACAGCACTTTTACTTTATAGGGCCTCAGTGGGTACCATTATTATAAGTGGAACAAACTCGGTTTGCTTTTTCAAGAGCAAAAGTACTTGCATATCTGGTATAATTAGAGAAAGTTGTATGATAAAAGGCAAAGGGTAGCAGATGCTCTTCCAAAATAACTTTCCTCTGGGACTCTATACAACCTGAAATTCTCACTGTTCAACTCATTATCAGGATCTATACACAAAATAACTATGCTTTTTTATTATTATTTTCTTTATTATAAAATAATGCATATCCACTGTGGAAATTTGGAAAACATAACCCAGAAAAGAGTCATTTTGCCTCAAATGACCAACTTTTCTTTCTGTTCCACTCCTGACTTTACCCTCAGCCCCAGTTGAAATGCTTTTTTCACCCAAACACTGTTCCATCCTTTAACTTCTCAAAAATGTGTATTTAACCACGAGCTTAAACAAATCTTTCCTGAATGTTTTCAAGATGACAGGAATAACTAACATTCCTACAAGCAGGGGCCATACTTAGAAAAGTGAGGTCCTAAACCCAAGCTAACGTCTTGCTACCTTTCTCCTGTGGACACATCCACCAAGTAGGAAGCAGCTCAGTCCAACACTAGAGATATTTTCCAGACTTAAGATTCCAGGATGGCATCTCCACTCCCTAGAGAAGGGGGTCCTCATCCGCTTCAATCCAAAGTCTTCCCGTTTTCCTCTTCCATGACTGATAGTGAGAATACCAATGTCCTTCAAGGAAAATCATCCAACCCTCAGACTGTGATCTGACCTCCTTGGCCATGATATAAAGCTGAAAATATTCAAGAATACATTTCCCACAGTCTAAATTAATTGAAATTAAGGCCATCATTTTGGAGATATAATAGCCCAATATAAATGCATGTTTAGGCAAAGCATCTCTCTATTTCTTTGCTTAGTATTTTTTGTAATGAAACTGTCTCAATCTAGCATTTTCCTCTGAGAAAAAGAGAGGAACTTTGTTCCAAAGTTAATCAACAGCTTCACCTCCAGAAACAGAAAGCTACTGTCAATCTATAATTGGCAGTCTGGGCAATGCATATGTAATTTTTATAATAACATTATTAAAATATTATACTAAATTATTATCAGTATTTATTAAGCTGATACCCAGCTACATGAATAATACTATGATGAACATCCTGAAGGATAAATCTTTGTGCATTTTTATTATTCCTGGATAAATACCTAAAAAGGGAATTGTTTGGTCAAAAATTATGTACATCTTAAGGACTTGGATAGATATTGCCAAATTATCTTTCAGAGAGATTTTTTAAAAATTTATTCCTCTACCAGTGGCATCTAAGAGAACCTATATCTCAGCACCTTCACCAGTATTGGATATGGACATGTTTTAACCCTTTATAGTTTGATAAGAGAAAGGATAACATATTTTAGAATTACAAAAGAGCACTTGCCAATTTAATTGACAGTTACACAGTAATAATTTAATCACCATTGAGACTTTAGCAAAGATTCCTTTATTAAATCTGCTATGCTGAGGTCATGGAAGAATATCTTTCATGTATAAGTCAATTCAGTTTGTTTTCTTCCCTTCATTTGCTTAAAAAAAAATGTTTCGTTGTCCACTTGGCATTCATTTTCTCCCCTTTCTTACGGGGATCTTATTATGAAGATCGGGCTAATCAATAGGAGGATAACATGAGAGTCAGAGATGGGAATTTTATCAACCAAAGAATAGGGGGAAATTTTTAAAAACATGGCAGTGGATTGCAAATAGATCCTCTTTGATGGTATTCATACAAAGAAATAATGAATTATTTTTTACTCTAATTTGTCCCAGAACTGTGTTTCTTTAAAAAGCAACAAAACGTCAGGCCTAAGCTACATGAAGCCCTCAATTTATATTTACAAATAAATCTTGATTAAGAAAAGAAAATCCGAAAGTTCCAAATGTCAACAATCGGTGGCAAGCTTGTGGGTAGTAGAACCCCAAAACTGTGATATCGAGGCAAGGATGGGGGATTGCACGCGTAAGCACAGGGTGGAAAGGTATGAGAATCTTCTGCTTCAAGATTTTGCCTGAGAATGGCCCTAAATGCCCTCGTGCCCATATTTGACATCTGGATATTTTAGAACACAGAAATGGAAGCCTTAAAAAAAAAAAAAAAA
>JAQZBX010079201.1:0-14017 GCA_029593785.1 Cabassous unicinctus | reverse complement strand
TTCTCTGACCACAATGGTATGAAGTTAGAAAATAGGAATAGAGGGAGAAGTGGAAAATTCATGAATATGTGTAAATTATATAACACACTCAAACAACCAATGGGTCAAGAAAGAAATCACAAGGGAAATTAAGAAATAACTTGAGGCGAATGAAAATAAAACACAACATACCGAAACTTATGGGATGAAGGAAAGGCAGTGCTGAGAGGGATATTTATACCTCTCAAACCTTACATTTTTAAAAAAGAACTCAAAACAGAGACCTAACCTAACCTCACAACTGGAGAATCTGGAAAAAAAAGAAGGAACTATACATTGTGAACATAATTAACAGCACTGAATTATGTAATTGAATGTGGTTAGAAGAGTAATTTTTATGTTGTATATATATATGTGTGTATATATATATGCATATATATATATATATAACTAAAATAAAAATTTTTTTAAAAATCCATAGGACTATAAAATATACACAGTGAACCTTAAAGTAAATAATGGACTATAGTTAATAGTACAATAATAAAAATGATCTTTAAATAATTGCAACAAATATACCACACTAATGTAAGGTGTTACTAATAGGGTAGTATATGGGAACTCTGTATTATATAGATGATTTTACTATAAAATTACAACTTCTCTAATAATAATAATAATAAAAAACACCGTATAATATGTTCACTGGTCCCTTGGGGTGAAATAAAGTGTTTCAATTCATGTTTTACAAATCTAGATTCATACATGGACAACAAAACTTCAGATCATGGATACAAAACTCATAGCTCATCTCTTAATCCTCAAATTTTTCTACAGTGCAACACATGATGAATAACACCCTCATACACAATTATATCTGTACAATTCCAAAAGCACTCATTTTTTCTCTACTCATTTCTCTTTCCCTTTAGAAAGCATATCAGAATACAAGTGAGGTAACATTATTTAGATATTATACTCTGTCTTTTTTTCTTATACAAACAAACTTTGAATCCTCTAACCATTTTTTAAGCAAGCCAATTATAAGATTTAATACCTACTTTGTTATTATTAAAATTTTATAATACAGAGCAAAACTTTTCACAACACATCAAGTGTTTCATGACTGCCTTGTTAGGTCTGAAAATTTTTTGTGTACCTATTGCTTGAAATTAAAGTTATCAATATATAAAAAAAGGAATATTGATGGACCACAGTCAACATCTAAGACCTGCTCTTAGATCTAGGTCCAAAGTTTCATGTTCACATTAGAGCTTAGATATCAAGGTCCAGATCCAAGTTCCAGATCCACATTTATATCCATGCCCAGCTCTAAGACTGAAGACTGAGTTTAGAGATCCAGGTTCTAGGTCCAGTGTCCAGATAAATTACCAAGAACCAAGTCTAGGTCCAAAGTGGAAGTCAGATGTCCAGGTTCAAGATCTAATTCCATATCCCAAAGTCCATATCTAAGAACCAGATTTAAGTTCCAGGTTCATATTCCTTGTTCAAAACCACGGACTAGGTCCAAGATACAGATCTGAGGTCCAGGTGCACAATCCAGGTACAAATTCCAAGGTCCATTACCAAGGTCAAGGTCCAGGCCCAGGTCCAAGGTATAAGTTTCATGTCTAAGGGCAGGTCCTAGTTGCTGGACAAATACCACCATCAGGACATTCAAATCAAAGGTCCAAAGTCCAGACCCACTTTCTGGTCCAAAATCCACATTCAGGTCTGAGCCCTCTAGGCCTAAGTTCCAAAGGACAAGTCCAGGGCTATGTTTGGTACAAGCTCTACATCAAAAAGTCAATACACAGTACAAAGTTACAATATCCAGATATAAGTTCAGTTGTAAAAGGATGGATGATTCCAGGTCCAAGATTTACTTCTCACTTCAGGTCCAGGCCTGAGATCCAAGACAGAAGTTACAAGGTCCAGATCCAGTTCTGAGATCCAAGTCCCAGTTCCAAAACATAGTCATCCATATTCAATTTCCATGTATAAGATCAGGCCCAAACATCAAATCAAAGCAAAGTTTAAGATTCAGGCCCAGCAAGAGAAAAGACATCCATCACATACAAGGGAAGCTCAATAAGATTAAGTGCCCATTTCTCATCTGAAACTGGGGAGGCAAGAAGGCAATGGTATGACATAGCTAAGGTGCTAAATCTGCAACAAGCAGATGCTGCAACCAGCAGAGGACACAACCAACAGGGAGCAGAAGTGGCTCAAGCGGTTGGGCACTCGCCTCCCATATGGGAGGTCCCTGGTTTGGTTCCCAGTGCCTCCTAAAGAAGACAAGCAGACAATAAGCAGACAGACAAGGGAGGCATCTCGGGCAGGGCAGGAGGATAAAAATAATAAAAACTAACAAAAATAATTTTTTTAATCAGTGTTTTAGTTTGTTGGTTTTTTTTTTTAAAGAAAAAATATGTCAAGCCCTCAATATTATTGCAAGTAACTATGAATCTTATTCCTCAAAAATTGAAACTTAGTGGTTACCATAGGTTCTGAGGAGACGGGAAGGAAAGAATAGAATAGATGGAACATAGGGCATAGTTCCGGCATTAGAATTGTTCAGCATGATCTTTCAATAACAGATACAGGCCATTTAAAATTTTGTCAAAATCTATAAACGTGTGGAGTGCAAAATGTAAACCATAATGTAAACCACTGACCATGGTTAGTAGCAATGCTTCAATATTTGTATATCAATTGTTACCAATGTACCATCTGCATGTAAAATATTATTAATAGGGGAGAGTGAAAAAGGGGGAGGGCATTGGGTATATGGGAATCCCCTATATTTTCTGTATGACTTTTCTGTAACCTAAAGCTTCTATGAAGTTAAAAATGAAAGAAATAAGACACTAGGGGAATATATAGAAGAAATTGTCACTGTACATACAAGACAACAGATCTTACAGTGATGAAAGAGTATTTCTAAAAAATTTTTATTTTACTTAAATTTTTTTTACTTTTGTATTTTATTTGTTATTTTTAAAAATTGTATTATTTCATTTTCTTAATTTTATTTATTTTGCTGGCTTCATTTTTGCAGAGGTTTTGAATCACAAAAGGGTCACAACTGTGGTAGAAGAGGATCACTGCTGCAGGTATGAGTTATGGGGAGATGGGTGGGGAGGGGTGCACATGGGTCATGCATCTAAGGCATACGAATATGTTCAAGTTTTCATGGGCTGTTGTCTTGGTAGGTGGAGATCCACACAATAACCAAAAGAATATTGAATTCCCATCCTGGGGAGTCCTTCTACATTATCTAATAGAATGGCAAGAATCCCCTGAGTACAAGGGCAGTGCCTAGTGAAGGAAGACAGACTATTATGGCAGGCCCTTGATATTGATGATTATATTTATGAACCTTTTCTTGTGAAACTGAAACTTAGCCTAGTATTACATATTGCCTGAGAGTTACCTCCTGAAAGCCTTCTTGTTGCTCAAATGTGGCCTCTCTCTTAGCCAAACTCAGCATGTCCCAGAGTGGGACATGATTCCCGGAGATGAGCCTCCCTGGCACTGATGGGTTATTACCAAGCGCCGAGCAATACATCCAGAAAAGACCTTGACCAAAAGGGGACATATTAAATACAAATGAGCTTTTATGGCTAAGAGATTTCAAAGTGAGTCAGGAGGTCATTCCAGTGGTTATGCTTATGCATGTCACAGCAGGATCTCATTGACTACCACAGTAAACAGTGCTTCAAACAGCAGGGTTCTTGAGGGCTCTAGAGACATCTAGACACTATAAATAGGGCAGACAAACTCAGGAATTCAGCACCCTGTCAGTGGGCCTTACTTTGGAATTTATGCTCCCTAGTGTAACAGAGTTAGACTCATTTATAGTTTCCTAACCAATGGCTCTTCTGCCCCTTTTATTTGAACCTATAATTAGCACTATACTTGTTAAATATGTGTCCCAGAGACCTAAATCTTTGGTTCATTCATGTGCCAGTTGAGCCCTGAATTTCAGCAGAGTTGCAACAACTACTCTCCAGGGCATTGGACTCACCCAGGACAACTAACAAAGAGATGATGATGGACAATGACCATTCTAAGAAACAGAGAGTGTCTGCAACTGCAAGGAACATAGTTCCATCCATCTGCCTCATGGGATCTAAGTCCCTCTCAATTAGAACCAGAGTGGGCATCACCATTCCAAAATCCTGAAGATTGGGGAATGAACAGGGACTAAAGTAGACATATTATTATTCTATAAAGCCATATTATTCTAGCAATGGAAGAACTTTTATCATTGATATAAAAGTAGTGGCCACCAGAGGTTCTGAGGGGAGCGAGAGGGAAGAATAGGTATAATTTGGGGGCATTTTCTGGACATTGGAATTGTTCTGCATGACATCGCAATGATGGATACAGGTTGTTTTATATTTTGTCATAATCTACAAAATTATATGGGACAGAGTGTAAACTATAATGTAAACTATAGTCCATGGTTAGTTACAATGCTTTAATATGTGTTCCTCAATTGTAACAAATGAACCACACTAATGAAAGATGTTGTTAATGTGGGAAAGTGTGAGAGGGGAGGAGGAGGGGCAGATGGGAATCCCCTATATTTTTTGTGTAACATTAATGTAATCTAAAGCTTCTGTAAAAATTAAACATTAAAATAAAAAAAAAAAAAAGTCAGGTCCAATGTTCAAGATATAGTTTCAAGGTTTAAGTCTCACTCAAGGTCTAAGGGAGGGCATGGAAAAATCCATGTCCAAGGTCTGTTCCAGCTCTGGGTGTGAGTTCCAGGTCTGGATCTTGGTTCCAGATCTGAGGTCCACATCCAAAATGAGAGACCCAGATCCAAGGCCCACGATACAGTTCCAATGTCCAGATCTTGGTCCAACATCCAAGTTCAAGGCAAATTCATATCTAGGCCTAGATCCAGAGTTCCACATGCAACATCTAGGACCAGGTACAAGTCTTAACATGGAGATAAGAAGAGTCTGAGGGATGTGGAAGAGGAATGAAGGTTACCAGCGAGTAAGAATCATACAAAAATGTAAGCCAAAAAAGTTAAAGACAACAAAATTATAATGAAGTGGAAGAAGAATATGATATGGGAATTTGTTTAAATGTTTAAAATTCAAAATTGAAACTCAAATAAATAAAAAAGATTAAAAACTTGATGAACTTAATACATTTTTTGAAAAGTAGAGAGAGAGGTGGGAATGAAAGAATATATAGGGTACTAAGGGAAAAATAAGAAAATGATTTTTAAAAATGAGGAGAAAATAATAGCCAAGAGTATAATGAGAAACAATTATGAAGGAAAGGCAGAGAATAAATTTAAAATATTAGGAAAGGGAAAAGAGGACATAGAAAAACATATACTGAAAGTGAAAAAAATTAAGTGAAATTCATTGACAGAGCTGGTTCCTCTCCCTCCCATCTCAGCATCTTGGAATTGTGGTGATACACCTAAGTTGATTTCTGCTGGCCCAAAAAGCCAGTGGAAAGGGAGTGAGCAGCAGTATCTGTTGGGGATAGGACCTTTCCAGAATTATAGTGGATGAAGGTATGCACACCTTTCACATTTGGACATGGTTATCTCGTCATACACACTGGCATTGACAGCTCCTGGTATGGGAATTTCTAAAGCTCATGTGAAATTAAAGGGCAAATTATACTGTCAGCTACTTATCATACTATTAATAAATGTATGGTAATATTTAATTATAGGCTCTGAAGATACCAACTTCCCAGACATAAATTATAAAGTTAACCACAGGAATATTGATCCAGGATGGGAATAAAGAATCAGAGGTCACAGTTCTGATGTGGTAAAGCAAAAAGTGAATTATTAAGTCATGGCACATTAGCTTGATGAAATACAATACAGCAATTAAAATAACAATTAATAAGGCCATGTTCATGACAAAAGAAGGAAAATATACATTATGAAATTCAATTTATACATGTTACAACTGTGCTGGAATGTTATTCACTTTAATAATAGAAGAAAAAGACATGCATACTGATATTGTCATGTTAAAGTGGGAGATGTGCTTTTTCAATTTGAAATTTCTTCAATGATATTGACATTTTTTTAATTAAAAATAATACGAAGAAATATACATGCAATTAAACAAATATATAATACTCTTGCCACACGACTGTGGTGAAGAAATTGATTCATTCCTACTGGGGTTTCTGTAATTTTTTTCCCAATCAGATGCTTAGTAGTTCCCTAGTTTATAAGGAAGAGGAGATTAAAATAAGTAATAAATATGTTTATCAGGAAATTAATATAATTTCTATAATTGTGCTGGTTTACAATGGAAAAGAGAATCAATGGATAATTACAAATACATATTAAAGGAAATCTACCCTTCTTTTAGAAATACCCAATATATATTTTTGGTACTAAAGTCTAAAAAGACTTTACTATGTGAGAGCTGTCTAAGAAAATATTGAAAACATTTACAGGACAATGACTACCAATATGGATTTGTCATGAAAAATAATAGATGAATATGGCCAACTTCCAGAGTAACGTTGTTTTCCTCCAATAACTCACCAAGTGGTTTTTATTTTTTAAAATTCAGATCTATTCAACTTTTTAAAAGTCTTTAACATTAGACTCTTTGGGGTTTGAAGATTTTGGAGCTGATCAAGAAAAAAGATTTGACCACAAGACAGCAGTAGCACACAAGGTTTATGTAGTTGGTGCTTGCACAGATTCATCTGGGAGGGCAGTCCCTCTCAGCAGGAGACCTTCTAGATGCTGCAGTATGAGGGACCACTCAGAGGGAGACACTCAGCTGGACCACTCCTGGAGGAGAAGAAAATCATAAGGGGTCTTACATGTCTAGATGATGTTGCTCAGCAACATAGTTGGGAGTCTCTGGGACCAGGAGCTCTGAAAGGCAGAAGAAGCTTGGGCTTTTTGTAGCCCCAGGGTTTACCTTATGTATGACTAGCAGATGTTGGGTGAAGTTTCACTGGGTATGCAAAGCAGTAGACTTAACTGGCTATAATCATGCTTATTTGAGCTATATTTTTAAAAGTTGGATGTGTAAGAATTTGTACTTGGTAGGCTTTTGGGCTAATGTTTCTAGCCTGCTGCCAAGAAGTAAACCACACTCAGGGGCCATCTTTGAGAAAATTATAGAAGAGCTCTAAATCAATCCATCTTCATGAAAGTAGGTCCTTTTTCTGTGAGCACATTTTCAGTCACATCAATCTATATACATTTAAAATAGATGACCAATGAAATTCTAAACACAATTAACAAGAACATATTTTCCTAACTATGTTTTATATCTCAGATAAAATATCATGTTCTCTCAGAATGAACATACAAACACATATAAATACACACACTTACATGCATAATTTTAAAGCACTTCATTTAAACAATCCAGGTCTTTTTTTATTTTGATTTTACAAATTAACAAGGAATGTCTAAAATTTATATGGAAATGCTAAGAGTATAGACAACCTAAACAATTTTAGGCAAGTTGGAAACTTAAGCAAATTTCATGGGTTAATATAAAACTACAGTAATCCAAGCAGAAAGGTATTGGTATAAGGACAGACATATAGGTCAATGGAACAGATGAGAAAGTCCAGAAACAGAGACATTTACTAATGGTCAATTGATTTTCTACAAAGGTGTCAAGGTATTTCAATGAGGAAAAGATAATTTTTCCATAAATAATGTTAGAACAACTGAATATCTATAAGAAATAAAGAAAGATCAATCTATATTCTACATCATATATAAAAATACTACCAAATTAATCTGATATGTAAAACTATAAGATTCTAAACATCAAAATGGGAGAAAATTTTCATGACTATGGGGTCAACAAAGATTTCTTAAACAAAACACAAATAGCACTAAGTATAAAAGAAAAAAAGAAAAATTCAAAACTTCTGCTCACTGAAGACAATGTTAAAAATGAAAAGGCAGGCCAGAGAGAAAATATTTCCAAAATATATATTTGATAAAGGATTTGCATCCAGAATATATAATTTTATAACTGTAAAATAATACAATCAGCCCAATAAAAAGGGGTGAAAATTTGAACAGATTCTTCACAATGACTTGAGCATATGCACATCATTATCCATCAGAGAAATGCAAATGTAAACCACAATAAGATATTCTGATATCTCCATTAGAATGGTCAAAATTAAAGGCCGAGGATACCAGACAAATAGAATGTTTGTCAGTGGAGATGTAAAAGTTACAACTATTTTGGAAAATAATTTCTCTGGTTCATAAAAACTGAACTCAAATACCAATCAACAAGGGAACAGATAAACAAATTGTGGTATCATTAGCAATAAAAAGGAACAAACTACTGATATATACAACAAGGTAGATGAATCTCAAAATCATTATACTGAATGGAAAGAGCCTGTTACAAAAGTATACATACTGTATGGTTCCATTTATATAAAAACCTTGAAAAGACAACTATTCTATGAGGAACAAAAGCAGATCAGTGGTTCTCTGGGACTTGAAGGTAGATATGCAAAGTGGTATGAGAGAAACTTTGGAGTTGATAGATACAGTCTATCTCTTGATCATGGTGGTTACAAGGATGTGTACATTTGTCATAATTTATTGAACTGTTCATTTAAACTCAGTGTACTTTATTGTATATAACTGCATGCAAATAGTCTTTTTATTTTTTAATTTTTAATTTTTAAAGAAGCTTTAGATTACATAAATGTTACATAAAAAATATAAGGGATTCTCATATGTCCCACCCCCTCCCCCTCCACACTTTCCCACATTAACAACATCTTTCCTTAGTGTGGTACATTTATTAAAATTGATGAACACATACTCAACATTGCTACTAACTGTGGACCATAGTTTACATTATAGTTTACACTCTGCTCCACATAATTTTATACGTTATGACAAAATGTATAATGGCCTGTATCTGTCATTGCAATGTCATGCAGGACAATTTCAGTGTCCAAAAATGCCCCTATGTTACACTTATTCTTCCCTCTCCCTCCCCTCAGAAATTCTGGTGGCCACTGCCTTTATGTCAATGATACAAGTTCTTCAATTGCTAGAATAATAATAAGTCTATAATAGAATAATAATAAGTCTACTTTAGTCCATTGTTCATTCCCAAATCTTGAGGATTTGGGGATGGTGATGCCCACTGTTTCTAACTGAGACAGGCTTAGATCCCACCTAACTTGCTTGCAGTGGCAGACACTCTGTTCCTTGGGATGGTAGTTGTCCATCAACATCTCCTTGTTAGTTCTGACAAAAGTCCCAAGGTAATTCAGCAGGGGAAACAGTAGATTTTTAAACAAATATTGCCGGAATTAATAAATGTCTGTATGAAAGAAAATGAATCCTCGACCTGTCATAACTCCATAAAAAAAAAATTAACACAAAATGGATCATAGAATCAAACGTGAAAGTTAATGTTAAAAAACTCCTAGAAGAAAATATAAAGAACTTTGTCATCCCTGGGATAGGCCAAATTTTATCATTTGGGCTTTATCAAAATTAAAAATTCATGCTCTTCAAAAAAAAAATGTTAAGAAAATATAAACCCTAGCCACAGACTAGGAGAAAATATTCAAAGTACCTATAGCTCTCAAAAGCTTTTATTGAGAAAATATACAGAATTCTTAAAATACAACAAAAAGACAAATTATTCCATTAAAAATGAGCAAAATATTTGAACAGACACTTCATAAAAGAAGATTTCCAATGGCTAATAAGTACAAGAAAAGAAGCTTATCATCATTATCCATCAGAGAAATGTAAATTAAAATCACAGTGAGATGGAATTACACACCTGCTTGGATGGCAGTTCTACTGCTAGAAAAATGTAAAGATACAGCCATACATAGACTTGTAGGCAAATGTTCATAGCAGTGTTATTCATAATAGCAAAAACCTTGAAAGCACTCAAATGTTTATCAACAGGTGAATGGATAAATAAATTTTGATATTCAATGGAATACTAGTTAACAATGAAAAGAAATCAATTATTGATATAGTCAACAACATTGATTAATCTCATAATCATTTTACCAAGTGAAAAAGCCAGATGCAACAGAGTAAATACTGTATGATTCCATGTATAAAATTATAGAAATGCAAAACTAATATGTAGTGGTAGAAATCAGGAAGGAAGTTTCTCATTAACGATACTGGATAGGTAAAGCAGAGATACCATATGTAGCAGTTTGGCATTGTTTATGAATTCAAAAAATAGTTTGTTTGTAAACTGGTCTGTCAGAGGTATCACTTTTAATTAATTAAATTATGATTTGGAATTTGATTGGGCCACATCAGTAGGGTGTTTAGTCCCTGCCCCTTGTTGGGTGGGGACTCACAGATAAAAGTCACAGCAAACAGAGTTGGAGATTTGAGGCTGGAGTTTCTGAGCTGGAGCTCTGGGAAGTAAGCACATGAGGAGCTTGGTTGTGAGGAAAAAGAAAAGGTCCCGAGAAGAGAAACAAGCCATTCGCCTGATAGTCTACAGTTGACCTTATAGAGATAGCAGAGGAACTGAGCCCAGCGAGAAGCAAACCCCAGGAAGAGAGGAACCCAGGAAGCCTGAATCCTCACAGACCTCAGAAATCATTTTGCTCCAACACGTGGCAAAAGACATTGGTAAGGGAAGTAACTTACGCTTTACAGCCTGGTAACTGTAAGCTTCTAAACTAAATAAATACCCTTTATAGAAAGCTAACAGATTTCTGGTATTTTGCATCAGTACCCCTTTGGCTAACCAACACACCATATATCGGTGCTCTCAACAGATAGTTACCTCAAGGACTCAGTCACATAAGGCTTAAATACTCAACTACATTCAGCAGGTACAGCTTGGCCCTGAAACTTTTATAAACTGGTCACTACACACATGAGGACAGCCGCCTGGTATGCACCATCTGCTCCTCCAATCCCTGCAAGTGTGGACTTAGTGTGAGGCCAAAATCAACATGAAGAAATGCTCTCCTTTACTCAGGTGTTTTTACCAGGCATGCTGTATATATAAACTGCCTGGCCTCCGAAAAGTCAAAAGTTATCACCAGTAGTTATGGATATCGTCAAACATCTACATTTGGCTAATCAGAACATACTGAGCAATTGAGCTAATGAGGCTTTGTAATTATGATTCCTTGTAACTGACCAACACCCTCAATTTCAAGGCTGTTTCTGATATTTAAAATGCTTGTGAAGGGCTGGGAAAAAGAAGTGGTTGTTAACAGGTCTCAGACGGATTTTCTCATTATTTTCTCTCCAGATCTCAAGGTCTGGTCCTAGTATGATTTGCCTTAGAAAGGATTCTCTTCAGAACTTATTCCCCTCACCTCACACACTGCCTCCAGGCTCATAATGGGAGCAAAGTTCTAGCTATGCGCACAGGAAAAAAAAAAAAAAACAAGATGTGCTACAGAAAGAGATATTTAGATATATCAAAGAAACGTCAAGATTTTGCCAAATAGTATAGGCCAGGACAAGGTAGCACTTATGGGAGTGTATTCTTAGGATATTAGACCAAAGAGGATGAAATATGTTTGTACTAGGCCAAATTTATCAACATGAGTGTAGTGTAGTTGCCATTAATTTAGAATTTAATGTGTTAGAATGGATCATTGGGGTTGCTTTAATAGTTTGTTTGACTGACTAATTTAATCCTGGGTGAAACGTTAGCCTATAATCCATGAAGTTGAGAAGCCAGAATGTCAAATGTGTTCTTAAAGGAAAGACTCTGAAGTCTCGGGGGGATGAAATGGTAGAAGAATCTATTATGTACACTGCCCATACATTTCCTAACTCTAACCCACAGAGGATCTCTCCCTTCACCAAGTCAGTATAGAATGTCAACATGAAATGCACTGCTAAGGGAGATACCTGCAACTTTGAAAAGCTCTGGGATGAATGTATTTTTAATCAGAGGATGAAGGCAAGAGAGGCAGGTGTTGAAATGGACTCTTTGACTTCATTGGGGATAATGGGAATCCAAAGAGGTAGAGCTCAGGTGGTGGTTTAACCATCAGTGGCCATTGTAATTAACAAAATGGACAGCTGGGGCATACCTGTGGTTCAAGGTCAGCGGTTCTCAGACAGGCTGCACATTAGAATCACTTAGTGTGACTTTAAAAATCCCAGTGTCCAGAACAGCTAAAGTTTGAACCTGTCCAAGCTGGAAAGAAGTCAGTACCTGCCATTTTGGCTCTGTCTCCAGCATGAGAGAAAGCCGGGTTGACTGAAAATCACAGTGATGGTAGGGACTGGCTTCTTTCACCCAGACTGGACTGCAGCCCTAGCCCAGGCTTCAGCCCCAACTCTAGCAGGGCCTGCACCAGCCTCTCCAGGGGTACATTCAGCTGGCACAGACTGAATAGTTGGAAGTATACCAGGACAGCTGTGGTAATTTTGGACCCGCACAGCATAGATTGCTGCCCACACCTGCAGCTCCATTCCCACCTCAGACAGTGGAGAAAGGGGTGTGAAGCTTCATCAGTCTCTCTGGGCAACTAGAGTCTAGGCCTGCAAGACTTGGATTATTACACAAGGCTAGACTCTGTCCCTAACCCTGGCAGAGAAGAAAGTTGGGAGAAGCTTCATCAGTCCCTTGGGCAATGTGAGCAGCTTGAGCCTCCGCAGCTTACAGCACCAACTACATCCTTGGCTCCTACTACACAAACAGCAAGGGAGAAAGGGCAAGAAAGCCCTAAACTAAAGAGAGAAACTGCACCCAGAATAAATACATCCAGAAAGCCAGATGTCAAGACACCAAGAAAAAATTAAAATCCACACCAAGAAACAGGAGATATGGCCCAGTTAAAGGAACAAGATAAGCCTCCAGATGACATTAAGGAGGTAAGACAACCAATCACAGATATTCAAACAAATCTCCTTAATAAATTCAATGAGATGGCTAAAGAGATTAAAGATATTAAGAAGACATTGGACGGCACAAAGAAGAATTTGAAAGCACACACAAATAATAGCAAATCTTATGGAAATGAAAGGCACAATAAATGAAATTAAAAATATACTGGAATCATGTAATAGCAGATTTGAGGAAGCAGAAGAAAGAATTGGTGAGCTTCAAGAAATGGCCTCTGAAAGTGAACATACAAAAGAAAAGATGAAGAAAAGAGTGGAAAAACTTGAGCAAGATCTCAGGGAACTAAAGGACAGCAAGAGACATGCAAATATACGTGTCATGGGTGTCCCAGATGTAGAAGAGAAGGGAAAAGAGGCAGAAGGAATATTTGAAGAAATAATGGTAGAAAATTTCCCAACCCTATTGAAGCACATGGATATCCATGTCCAAGAAGCACAATGAACTCCCAGGCGAATAAATCCATATAGACCAACTCCGAGACACATACTAATCAGAATGTCAAATACCAAAGACAAAGAGAGAATTCTGAGAGCAGCAAGAGAAAAGCAATGCATAACACATAAGGGATACCCAATAAGATTAAGTGTCAATTTCTCATCAGACACCATGGAGGCAAGAAGACAGTGGTAGGATATATTTACGGTACTACAAGAAAAAAACTTCCAGCCAAGAATCTTATATCCGGCAAAATTGTCTTTCAAAAATGAGGGTGAGTTTAGAATATTCACAGATAAACAGAAACTGAGACAGTTCGTAACCAAGAGACTGGTTTTGCTGTAAATACTCAAGGGTGAGCTATAGTCTGAAAAGAAAAGACAGGTGATAGAGGCTTGGAAGAGGGCCCAGAAATGAAGATTGTTTCAGTAAAAGTAACTAAAAGTCTCAAAAAAGTAGTGAAAATAAAATATGACAGATAAAACCTAAAGGTCAAAATGGGTTAAATAAGAACTGCCTTTACAGTAATAACATTGAATGTTAATGGATTAAATTCCCCAATCAAAAGACACAGACTGGCAGAATGTATAAGAAAATATGAGTCACCTATATGCTGTCTGCAAGAGACTCACCTTAGATCCAAGGATACCAACAGACTGAAAGTGAAAGGCTAGAAAAAGATATTCCATGCATGCAGTAACCAAAAAAAAAAAAAA